>JANIJR010000014.1:0-259292 GCA_030557995.1 Clavispora vitiphila
AGGTCATCACAGTCGGATGGCGTGTAAGTACCTGGAACGCTGTGCTCGCTGTTTGGAGGAAGAGTTGCAGTGGTAGTAGTGTGAGTGGTAATCACCTCGACAGTACAGGTTTCAAGGTCATCACAGTCGGATGGCGTGTAAGTACCTGGAACGCTGTGCTCGCTGTTTGGAGGAAGAGTTGCAGTAGTGGTAGTGTGAGTGGTGATCACCTCGACAGTACAAGTCTCAAGGTCATCACAGTCGGATGGCGTGTAAGTACCTGGAACACTGTGCTCGCTGTTTGGAGGAAGAGTTGCAGTGGTAGTAGTGTGAGTGGTAATCACCTCGACAGTACAGGTTTCAAGGTCATCACAGTCGGATGGCGTGTAAGTACCTGGAACGCTGTGCTCGCTGTTTGGAGGAAGAGTTGCAGTGGTAGTAGTGTGGGTGGTCACTACCTCAACAGTACATGTATACTCCCACAGACAATCCGAGGGTGTGTATGTGCCTGGTGTTGAATACTTAGTGTTTGGTGGAATAGTCTCCGTGGTGGTACTTTTATAGTCGCAGTTTTGTTCTTCAAACTCAACTTGATGAACGGCCTCGAAGGTGTTCTTAGTCACACCGGACGGAGTGACATACTGAACGTTTAACAGCAGCGGCCCGTTCCAGTTGAAAGTTACGATCTTCATGGCGTACGCTTTGCCAGCGATCAAATCAACTTGCGCAGTTTCGCTATCAGCATCACTCACACCAGCATATCCACGCAAAGTACTGATGTCAAAATGGGTTGTGATTGCAGAAGCATCGTCACAGCAAACTCCATCCGTTCTGATGGACAAGGCCGCACCATCATCAGCAGTAATGATGCTGAAAGTGTAGACACCTGTTTCATCAGGAATAAAGTGACCAGATAATTCAAGAGTGTAATTTGAGATTGTAAATGTTTCACCGTAAAGTTCGCCGTTTTCGACTATTCCGCCCCTAGTACCGAAGTAATAGTTTATATCCGTAATTCCCAGTGTCTCGAAAACAACTCCACTCGATGAATATCCCCGGACCAAGTAATCCTGATCCCAACCAATGGTTGATCCATGTGGATAATGGTATCCAACGACTTTAAAACCTGTAGATTCTATATTAGATGGGGAACAATCCGCGTTGGCCCAAGCAGCCAAACCCAATAGAGCAAGCGACTTAAAAACTTGCATTGCTTTACAAATTGAATTCTTCTACTGTATAATTTATATTCCTAGAAACTCTTCTACTCTGATGAAGAAATATCATTTCTTCTTTGTTCGCCCTTCATATACATATCTACGTATATGCGGATTTGTTATGAGCATACGCGTATGCATGATTGTATACAAGACAATAGCCGCCGCATGCCTTGAGCAATTTGAATTAGAATCTCTCTTTGATGTCGACGATCGATCGTTGAAGATCCATTCAGAATATTATTGAGCTAGATTAACAGGTATGTAAAACAATTTGAGCGCCTGTTGATATATTCCCCGCGAGTCCTCTGTAATTTGCCAGGGCAAGGCGATAACTCTTTTACGAGGTTCTGCACAGCGACAAAGCAGTACAGAAGTGTTAGACTTAACCGAGGATACTGTGTCAGCACACCCAGGGTCTGCAAAGACAATCAGCAGGATGTTGAGAGAAGCCTAGAACCTTGAAGATGTGTTTGCCATTTTGATAGAATAAGTTGCGATAGCTATTTTCTGGATCAGTGTATTCAGAGAACCAAGGTATATCAGGATTTATAGGCTTTATCTTCAAAGAAAATGGTACTCTAGGAATTCTTCTGGTGAAGATTAAATTACCTCAGGATTTGTTTGGAGGAACGCTCATTTCTACATCAGTATAGGATATAGGAAACAGTTCACAAAAAGTTTCCGACTTATTCCTATAATAAGTACTGCATATGCCACATTTACGCGGGGAGCATATGTTCGCGTGTAATCTAGAAAGGGGAAATTTTTAAGTTACATGCAGCAAAGTTACGCGAACGAGGACGTTTTCTGCATTTATACGCATTGGATTGTACTTTAAACCCAGGAGCACCTAATTGGGATGGGATTATATCAGGTGAAATTCCGCATTTTGCCTCCGTCGTATATTTGCGAGGTAAACTTTGCTGGAATAAGACTCCACCTGTAAGTGAAATTCGCCCAACCACTTGCAACCTTTGTGTTTATTTTGGTACCAATCGTACTATAGCAGGACATTAATTTATGTCGAAAACAAAGAATTATTTTTATTTGACTGTATTAAATGAATATTTTTTGCTGGCGATGTAACAGTTGTGATATTTTTCGGGAATAGACGATGTATTTTCTTTCGTAGATAAGTCGCACAACGTCCACGTTTAAAATAGAATTGTGCAGTTGAATGCGCGGACGAGTAAACCCACTAGTAAGCTTCTTGAAAAATATGCAAGTGGGCGCACCATCCCACATGGACGACGCTGTATTTCAATATCTCTTCTACAGATAGAAAGAAGCCTTTGCAACATCCCCCTTTGCAGCCTCTTATTGTCAATTTTTGTGGTTATGCATTGCTCTGAATATACCAAATATTGGAGGAAAATGCGCAACTTGATCATATTTCTGACTTACTGTAGTGTGCACAGAGATACGAACATCTGCAGTGTGCGTGGAAAATGCAGTAGGCGAGCTTGTCGTTACATGTGTGAATTCTCGATTCTTTTGTGGTGGATTCAACAAATAGTTCTACAGGCTTCATACACTCAAACTAATTTGAAAGTGAAAACGGCCAGATTATGGTTCATCTTGGAGAGCAAAAAAATGCAGTGTTCGCTAGGTCTTTGCTCAATTTTAGTACTCTTTTTCTTCGTTAGAACGCAGCCAGTTTAGTCCGTTTACTTTACAGTATTCTGGAATTACACCTATTGCGTCTCTTTATTTTTCAGAAATTGTGAGCAAAAAGTGTGAACCCTGTAACTTGAAATAGCAGCTCCGGGATTTGAATTAGGTGGCAATGCATATCCACGGTCATGTAGTTGTTTTACTAGTCGCACAGCTTCATATGTGGAGTCAAGTTGCCAATTTATTTTCTGGTTGACTAGGTGTTCTATGCCTCGTACGAGACAGTGTGAGTACTTGAAAGTGAAGGAAGGCTGTGTCACCCAAAAGTGGTGTGTTCGTGTGATTCAACCTTTTTGGTGGAAGGCTTCTGTTCCATAACCGTGTGATGAGTGTGATGCCAACCCAGAAGAGAAGCAAATGCTTAGTCTACAAAATAGCAGCTCAAATTGGTGTAGCTCAGGAATGACATTTTGACCTTACCATAAATATTCCAGTAGGACGTTGCCGTGACAACATGAAGCCATTGCAGACAACCTGCACGGTATACTGAACAGGCCAACGGTTTTACCCGCCGTGCCATAAGACCTTTACTAAGTCGAGAGTGCCGCATCAGGTGATGGGCAAACACAGGCTCACGCTGAAGCCGTAGTGTCGTCCTGACGAAGAAAGAGATTGGAAACTTCATTCTCCTGTGTTTGTACTGCACGCAGGCATTGCAGTAGCGGCAGAAATGCCATATACCTCAGGTGTGGAAGCGTGCAGACAGTCAATTCTGAATCCACTATCCATCACCTCACGTGGTGTTTTCAGCCATGAAATTCCCTTTTATGGGTCTTTTACTCCTTTTTTCACTCACTCACTCACTCACTCACTCACTCACTCACTCCCTCACTCACTCACTCACTCCATCTCACCCAGACATCCCGCGCCTATCCATCGCCAACATGCACTACCCTGCCACTGCTCTACTATTACTCCATCTACTACCGCTTACCACTCTACTACCACTACCAACACCACTGCCACCGATGCTCCGTCTCTGTCGGCGCTTCACCATTTCTGCACCTCGCAGAAACCCCTTCCTCTACCCCGCCAGCGCCTCCGACTTGGCTTCCCGCATTGATACCCACATTCTCCATGCTTCCACAGTAACCGCCGACACGGCGCTCAGCGCGTTGCAGGCCTGCCGCGAGCTCCAGACCTCGCTAGCTCAACACGACAAGTTCGAGCGTGACCCTGCCGCGAAGCAGCTTGTCCGCTTGGTCGAGGCTGTCGTGGCGTGCGACAAGGTTCCCATGGACGACTCGATGTTGAAACGAGTGCTTCTTCTCCGGTTTGCGCCCGCCACCGCGGTGCGTGTGCTCCAGGAATACTACCAGCGCAACTCTTCGGCGGTGATTCCCTTGGCAACCGCGCTCATTCCCTTCCGTGCGGCGCTTTTCGACGCCGATATCAAAAACGCTCTTCGCATCTGCGACTTGACTACTGGCCACCCCAACTACACCGCCGCCAAGGCAGGTGTGTTGCGCCGTGGTGTGTACCGCGTGGCGGGGACTGCGGTTGCACTCACCATGTTCTCCAAGGTGGGCGTGCAGCAGGTGATTGGCATGGGCTGGCTTTCGCCTGCGTGGTCACACTTGGCGTCGCTCAACGCGGTGATCCTCACGTACTTGTTGAACCTGAGTTTTTTTGTGGCCATCGTGCAGTTTGGCCGCCAGCTCAGCACCGCTGGTGGCGACGTGTTGACGTGGCAGAAGGGCACGTTTTACACCCACTGGTACAAGCACGCGGACGAGATGGCCATGTGCGCGCGGCTCATGGAAACAGACCTCGCGTTGAACGGCGGGCTCGAAAACACACCCGCGTTGGTGGAGGAGCTCTGCCGCAAGGACGACAACGTGCTGGGCCACCACACGTTGCGCCCGGGCTTGACGCGCGACGGCCACAAGGTGCGGTTGTTGGAGCCGCGCGACAACTTGGCCGACCTCAAAATGCAAGCGTACTGGATGAGCGGTGGCGACGGCTTTGAGTGGGTCGAGCCGGACCAAGACCCGGCGGAGATAGTGTGGCGCCGCCACTTGGCGCTGCTCCACAAGCCGGTGATCACCGCGCTGGACTCGCGCTCGTTGAAGTGGGCCGAAGAGTTGATCGACTCCGGCGACACCAAGGACATCTAGCTGTACATAGAGGGCTCAGCCCGAATTCTGGATAAGGAAGAGAGCGTAGACCACTAGCGTGCTGTGGGGATTGGGGAGCGGGATCGGAACGAACAAGTTGGACAGGGATCTGGTGGGCAACCAATGGGTTTCACAGAGAGACGCAATGCTCCCACTGGCGTACTTGTGTTTGGATAATACATTGAGTTATGTACTTGTGAAGGTGATAAGACCTGAAAAAGATTTGCTTGTTAGGTGATTGTAAGCTCGTTGCAAGTTTGGTTGTAAGGTTGCTTGTCGTTCAACTACTTCACTGGCGGCCCGATCGCAAACAACGAATCACTTCATCTAAGACCCAGTAGTTTACTCTGCACTGGCACAGAATCAAACCCGCAGGTGCTGCCGGGAAACTGCGGGAATGGCGCTCAAAGGGTAGTAATCACCAACGCACGCGATTCGCAGAAAACATACAGTCGGAATGCTTGTGTATTAGGCTAACCTAGGCCCTCCAGTCTATAAGCTCACGAGTGGTTCTGCCACCGCGGGAAGATGCGCACGTCAAACTCCGTCTCCTCGCCTAACTCGTCCCACGGCTCGAAGTTGGCCCATACCATGTCGAACTCGTCGTCCGTCTCCATCGTGTGGTTTCCCAACACAATGTGCGGCTTGGTGTAGTCCGGATTGGCGCGGCCGCGGCCCTCGAGCACCGCGTCGATGCGCTGCGCCTTGGTGAGCTCCGTGACCTTGGCCAACTCGCCCTCGAGAAGCTCGCGCGTGCGCTTGGTGTTGATCTGGCGCAAGTGGGTGTAGATGTCGAAGTACGTGCTGGCCTGGCCCGCTTTGAGCGTGCTGTTGGGCCCGATGGCCACGGATGAGAGCACAGAGTCCGCCGGCGGCTGTGCCGCCGTCTCCATGGCGTTGGCGCTGTTGCTGATCCACGCGGCGGTCTTGGCCCGCCACTGGTCCATGGACATGGGCGTGTAGTGCTCGATGGCGCCGTACCACCACGAGGGCCGCTGGCCGTGCTTCACTGCCCACTGGCGCCACCACCGCGCCTCCTCGCTCCACGGGTCGTACGGAAGCAGCAACCGCGCGTACTCAAGCCCCGATAGAAGCACCAACGCGCTGCCAAACAGAACCCGCGCCGCGGTGCCGAGCCGTGTGCGCCACGCGGCCTCGCCGAGCCGCACAGACCGCCGGCCCATCAACCCCAAGCCGCAGAGCAACTGGAAGGTGGCCAAGGTTGCAAGCGCCGGCTTGTTGTCTGACGCAGGCACCACCGGCGTGAGGAGCCGGAGGCCGATGCTGGGATTCTGGGGGAAAAACGCGAACGCGGGCGGCGCGGACGAGGAGGCGGCCGCGGTGCCGCTGTGGGGGGAGCCTGTGCCGGGCGGAGTGGAGCCTGGCGCCAGAAGAGCAAGGTTGGTGGTGGGAAGAAGGGAAGGCGCGGCCGAGGCCGCGTGTGGAGTTGCAATTGGCGTCTCCGTGTGCTGCGCGTGCGTTTTGTGGGGAGGCCTGTTCATTGGGGGATCCCGGGCGTGTGTGGGGGAGATGTGGTGGAGGTGGAGGAGGAAAAGGTGGGTAGTGGAGCGCAACGGCAATGGGGTTGGTGGTGCCTGCAGGATTTTGCACCCAGTGGTGAGGTTTTTGGCGGCGACGGCCTGGGGGACGGAGAGGATTGGGGGTTCGGGGCTTGGGGCGTTTGGGTCTTGGCGATTTGGGGGTTTGGCGTGGCTTGGGGTGGAGGAGGAAATTTTGTGCTGGTGGTAGGAGTGGGCAGGATGGATTATAGTGAGGGTTTGTGGTTTTGGGGCGCGCTGGAAAGTGGAGGTGTAGCGAGTAGGAGAGTGACTGTAGAGACGGACTCGAACGGACTAGAGCGGACTAGAGCGGACTCGAGCGGACTAGAGCGGACGAAAGACAGACGAAAGACGAAGAAAAACGAAAAAGATCGCGGTGCATGCGTAGAGTGTGTAGCACTAAGAAGGTGGGTTTATGCCCACCCCGGGTAATCGACCGAATCAACTGATTGACCGTGAATGGCAGGCAAAGCCTGACCCAGCGACAGCCGCCAAATACAAATGTGGAGAGAATACAGCTGCAGGGGCTTTGTCCAGGCGTGTTCTGCTTCTCTGTAGTCGCCTGTGCGATTCCACGTATCAAAACGACCACACGACTTCACAGAATCTCGCCTTCTCCGACAGCTCCGTGCGGCAGTGTCTGTTCGGTCTTTTGCACTGGGTATTCTCCGACCGCATCGACGCCCCTAATTCAGTATTACTGGGCACTCGCATCTACTCCCATACTATACCAACGGTGAGTCACACCCACACCCTTACGGGTCTACACCTTGCTCGAATAGATTTTATTTTCTATTACATGAATGCAATCAGCCGGCCATCAGAACACAGTCTAGGCCTCGGAGTACAATTCCTCCTTCAAGTCAATGCCCAACTCGGCTCTGGTCTCCTTCAACTCATCCAAGTAAGCCTCGTATTGTTGCTTGTTTTCAACCTTGTGCTTCAACGCCTCGAAGGTTCTGACGGCAGTAGGGTAGTCGTTGACTCTTCTGCAAGCCTCCAATGCCTTTTGGATCACAGAAGGAGCTGGAACCAAATCGTAGGAGAAACAGTTGTTCAACACTCTTTGCACCTCAAACAAGTCGTAGGCGTCCTCGAACTCTTGCTCGTATCTGCTGGGTTAGTATGTGGAAATGTCTCTTACGTGTGGGCTGGGTACATACCTGGCGGTGAACTCCTCAAAAGTCTCCTCCTTGTGCTCATGCGCAGAGTACATTCTGATTTGAGGGAAGGCGATTCTGGCCATGGTTGGCGCAGCAAATCTTGGAGCAGCAATGGCTCTGGATCTGGCAGAACGGATAGCGGCGGAGATCATTGTATTGGTGGTGAATTCCTGGTGAGGGTGTTACAGTGAGTCTCATTTGTTGGTTTGGGAATCGTACGACAGGGGCGTGCGCGCACCGAGATGCCTCGCTACTGTTGGCTGGCTGTGCCGGCAGTGCCTATGGAGGGAGGAACATTGTATTATTTATGCAGAGACAGCGTCTGGCAATTATCGTCCGTCTGGTTGCCTTCTGGCGACGTGCGCTCGTCGCTACAGGGGGTGGTGGGCAGGGGAGCCGCAGCCAATAGAAAGCGGCCAATTTCTCGCGACGGTGAGAGGTACGGGTGCGCTCTGAGAAGAACGGGTTTTGCTGCACGGGCCCGCAACAGGTGCTTCTGGCGCGCACTTGGGTCTTATGGATCGTGAGGGCACAGCAGTTCCGGAATGTCGTAGACCATTTCTCACGGTCAATTTGAAGCCCAAATTCACACTGTTCGT
Source organism: Clavispora vitiphila (assembly GCA_030557995.1). Classification (NCBI taxonomy): domain Eukaryota; kingdom Fungi; phylum Ascomycota; class Pichiomycetes; order Serinales; family Metschnikowiaceae; genus Clavispora; species Clavispora vitiphila. Next base: position 8,312 of record JANIJR010000014.1, read on the forward strand.
GTGCAGGATCTTCAATGGATGCCACCGAGACCGGTACCGTATCTCCGAAAAATATTGGAGCATCGCCACCTGACTGTGGAGGCGTGAGTTACGATACCCGACTGGCAGAGTGCATTTGTATTTCACGCCATCTCCAGGCAAATCGAGCCAGAAAAAGGGGCGCCCCTTCACCGTGGAGAACGACGGCGGTCCTTGCGGTGGGAATCACGGCGAGTGAACTTTCGCGGCGCCGCAGCCTGGTTCAAGTTGATTGGTTTCCATACAGGGAGCCGTTTCACGTCTACCTTGAGCTTCTGCGGCTCGTGGCAGCCCATCTGCACCTTAATGGTGACCCACGACTTGGGCCCATGGGTGTTGACCTTGAGCGAGTTGGACAGTTCGCGGATGAACATGTAGCCGTGGTGGTTGCGCTTGTAGAAGGTGGAGCAGTAGTCCTCGGGATATTCTTTGACACTCAAACCGCGGAGAACGTGGCGACTGGAGCTGGATATGTGAGGAGCACACACGGAAGTGGAGCCAAGGTTGACCACTATGTCAGTCTGCAGAAAATGCTCGTTCCTTGTGTTGTCGTTTTGTTCGTGCTTCTCGACTATCTTTTCTCTTGCTGCAGTGCCCGCGGTCTTTGCCCTGTCCGGCTCAGACCTGTCTGGCCGTTGCAGCTTGTCTGTCCGCCGTCGATCCAGCTTTTCCAGCCTCTCTAGCTTCTCCAGTCTCCCTGGTTTTTCCGGCCTCCCTGGCTTTTCCGACCTCTCTAGCTTTTCTTCTCTTCCTGTCTTCTCCCTCTTTCTGTCCGTGCCGGTCTTCTCTCTGTCCACGGTGCCAGCCAGCGGAACAAAAACCGGCCGATGCACCTTTGCCGCGTAAATGTTCTTTTTTTCCGATTCCACTTCGTCCACCGGGTCCCACGGCTCCACTGACCAGTCCCGCGGGTCGCTTACACGTGCTTTCAAAACCCCCATGCCCGAGTCGTCAAAGCGGTCGTCCTCACGCAGCCACAGCTCGGCCCACGGCCGCATCATGGGCAGCCCCTCGTTTCGCGGCGTGCTCCAGATTGAAGATCGCGACGGCGTCTCGAGCGCTTCTAGGCCGAGTTCAAGCACCCCGAGCCGCTGCGACAAGTCGAACTCCGGCACTGGCCCGAGCTGCGGCGCAAACTGCCGCGCAGCAGGCGAGTTCCGTGCCAACAGACCCGGCGACAAAATCAGCAGGAGACTGAGCCGGGCCGGTTCCGTGTCTGTGTCTCGTGGTGTTAGCAGCACCACAGGGTCAACTGGGCGGCTAGCCGGGGTATTCAAGAGATCACCGAGCCTGTCGAGGGCAAAAATGTCCGCGGCATACAGGCTGACGGCCGTGGAATGAACAGTCGGGTCTAGGGCGGGGAATGGGTTGTTGGAAGAGATTGGAGCGGGGAACGGGCTGCTAAGAAGGTTCGGCTCGGCGCCGGGTGCCGGGAAGAAGTTGGATGTGCGTCTTTTGGGTTCTTCTGTCATCGATACTGCGGTTGGATCTGAGGTCGTAGATGCTATTAGACTGGGATTTGCTGTAGTGATCGCGAACACGAGGTTCCTCCGCGGTCGGTTGGTATATTTGCTATGTTGGTAGAGCGGTTATGGTAGCTATAGGTGGTCTCTTGGTGCGTCAGGTGGGACGTTTGATGAGCAGCGACTCGACCCTCGGCCCAGCTTCACTTTCTGGACTCGAGAAATTGAAAATGAGGTCTTCTCGGAGCTTTTCTCCGGTAGATCTGTCGTCTCAGCTATAAGGCGATGCCAGGCCCGAAAGAAGCAGTGGAATCGAATGGGCCAGGAGGGAAATTCCAGGTCGCACTTCGCGCGGGCCGCGCCAATTACTGCAAAATGCTACACACAACGGCGGCGCACCGGAACTACAAATTAGGAAAGTGGCCGAAGCAACATTTTGCCGGCTTTCTTGGGGTTACGTCGGTTGGCCAGGCACCACGCTGGCGTACTCTGCAGGCGCCGGCAATGGTGGGACGACACCCGTACCTCTGGCCATCGGCTGATTACGGCGTTAGATTCTGGGCAGGTTACGCTGCAGTTATCTTCTATGATTTAGTCCTAAATGTTATCGTATGGTTGGACGCACGGAACAGATCGCTCGTGACAACGTGAGACTGCGCGAGATTACCAATTGGGATCCTAAGGTAACGACCAGATTCGGAAATACAGGGTGTTCAAAGACGGTAGAAAAACCGTACAGATGCTGTGTTTCCATCATGGGCAATATGGGTCGCGCGCATACTGCAACATCAGAGGACACTCTCACATGAACAATATTCACATGAACAATATTCACATGAACAAAATTAATATGAGCAAAATTCTCATGACAGCAAAACAAGTAAAGAAAGCAAAAGACAGGGCCGCAGATTGACTACTCAGTCGCAATCCTGACACAGAAAAATAGGACGACAATCAGCCACACCCAAGCTCCCGGTTCCGGAGAAGAGACCCGTGCACCCCGCGGAATCCATCCTTGACCATTGCTTTGTCATTTATTACATAACCTTTCTGACAACTGTTGCATCCACACTCAGCCCCTCGGTTCCGGATCCATAGAACACCCCACTCTAAATTCAGATCCAGATTCAGATCCAGATCCAGATTCAGATTCAGATTCAGATTTAGATCCAGTTTCAGATCCAGTTTCAGGTTCATCCAGTTTTCATCGCTTCTAGTATTTGAGTTTGCTTGGATCTTGGAATCATCCGCCACTAACCCCCAACTCCACTCCACACTCTCTTCTGCGCTTCACCCCTCCCCGTTCCACCCCAAATCTGAAACATGAACGATCTGTATGCGTGGAAAGAACCCGCCCGGATAGATCCCGCGTTTGTGCGGCTGCCCAGCGCCGAGTTTGCCCACCCGCCCGAAAACCAAGCTGTTCCTGCGGCGCCCGCAGTTCCTGCCCCGGCCAAAGCGCCCGAATCCGGGGCGGAGCGCGAAAAAACCGCCCGCCGCGCCGTTTCCACCACCAAGCGCGCCGCGCAAAACAGAAACGCGCAAAAGGCGTTCCGCCAGCGGCGCGAGATCTACGTCAAGGAGCTCGAGGCCACCGCGGCGGAAGTGGCCGAATTGCACAAGACCATCGAGGAGTTGCGCCAGGAAAACTTGCAGTTGCGCGATTACACCCTAGCGTTACAGTCGCGACTCATCGAGTTGAGTCCCAACGTGGCGGTGGCGCCTCCACTTGCGCACTCTTCTGCACAGGAGTTCAACAAGTTGTAACGATGACTTTGGAGCGTGATGTGGAATTTGGCAAAGCGAGCCCACTACTGGCTCGGCCGTCTCGCATCCATTCTGAATGAGGCAACACGGCGCATGGCCTACTACTATTGCCGTTACAGTTATCTACGCGTGGTGCCCCCAAATAGGTTACTGGCGTTTTGACATGACTGGCGTTTTGACATGACTGGCGTTTTGACATGACTGGCGTTTTGACACCGTCGTGTTCTGCCATGTTCGCGTTTTGGCGTTCGGAGCCGGCCCAATTGCAGTCACCTTACTGCAATCACCGTTGCCGTTTCTGTGGGTGGCTGCGCGAACTTCTTCGGTACATATGCGATACGAAACGACAGCCAATGCCGCGGTGCAGCTGCGCCAAAGTCTTTCAAACGATCAGAAGTGGGGATGGCTGCAATTCCCCATGGTTTTCGTCTGAGTCTGGTCCCATTGTTCCCGGCTGTTGATCACGTTCTTCCCACGCGGCACCGGTGCACGAGTGCAGCGCCTGCAGATTTTCTGCTTGCCTTGAGCCGCACACAACCGTGCCTCCACATGACAGCAAATGTAGTCGCAACCGTATAGAACCACAAGCGAGAATCGCAAATTGGGCCAATATTCGTTTTGCCTTCCATCTATAGCTGCGTCGTAGCGACTGAGAAGTCCGTAGATCTTGTCGCGGCGGCGTTTTTTCCGTCCCACCGCATCCACACCCAGTTGTGACTCCAGGCATATAGACGCCGCGCTTGAATGCCGTTCCGCGCATAGGTATGAGTCGACCGCAAGCGGCGTTCAGCGACCATGTGCATTCGCACCATCAAGATTAGCACCCCCAAACTTCTGGGTGCTTCTGGCATCACCATCTATTCTTTTATCCATTCACTTCTTGTCTACTCCCTTGCTGCTCCGCTGCTCCGCTGCTCCGCAGAACGCTTTTCTATTCTCATGAATAACCCGCCCCAAAAATGCCCCCCAAACTTGGTGGCCGCTGGGTTGTTCCCCCACATGGATGCTTCTGATCCACTACAGTTCGACCGGCTGCTACCGCTAAATCCTTGGATATGTCATAATTTCACATCACACAGAGGTGGGCTCCGAAACCCTTAATGCAACACAGCGTCTCTGGAAGATGTCTTGGTTTAATACTTTGCAATACCACGTTTGCTTGATTTTGGTGTAGATAACCGCAGTTGCGAAGAGCCACGCTCTCCGGGATGTTTGCTGTGGGATAAAAATCAAGTGGCCAAAGCATCCCTGGCTGGAGCGGAGTCTTTGGCCGATATTTAGAATGACAACTGGTTCCTTTCCCATTTTGGTGCTTATCAGTCTTTTCCACCCCGGCGATGGAGTCATTTCCGGCACACATGTCAAGACGTTTGCCGAGAATCTAGAGACTTCGAAACCCATCCGGGATCGTCTACCGTGTGATTGTCTCCGCTGTCAACGGAAATACGCCCTATGTGCTTTTAGTGGTTGAGCCACAAAACGGGCCGGTGCTGACGTAACCGGTTACCTAATACACATATGTACACCCGTGCACCATCATCAGAAAACACCCATACACCTTCAGTAAAACATCCACACACCACACACTAAACATCCAGACCTCCTCACCGCAGCCCACAGTTTCCGCCATCTCGGTGTTGGGTTCCAGCAAGGGCGTCATCGCAGATCCAAATACAGGAGGCACTCTATTGGTCTTGTATTGGTATGATAGAGAGGAACAGCACGCATGATTGAGAAGAACAGCACGCGGTTTTGCTGTTGTCGTGGTGCAGGTTTATAGTGAGGTGTAGTGCTCCAGGAAAGCACAAGGCATTCTGGCACCGCTAGCATAAGTAGGAAAGACAAATCTAAGCAATAAGCGCCACAGCCAGGTTCACACCCAACCTGAACCTTTTCCCTTCATCAAACCGTGTTGCAACTCCCACCGCAGAGGTCGTGCGAAGCACCACTACTGTCTTCCGCACCAGCAAAAAAATTCTATGCCTCAAGCGACTACTTCACCACCCCATGAGTCTAAGATTAGCCCGGTTTTTCTCGAGCAAAAGTGCCGCTCGCGGCGTGTGGAGCGAGTTTCTGAGCCGCCCGGCGTCGTTGAAAATCGCCAACGAAAAGGTCCGCGCCGATCTTTTTTCCGGAATTGGCCCCACTGGCCCCACCTCCGTCGCTGACGACCAAGTACGCGCCGGATACCACTCTCCAGTGCACATTGACGACGTGTTCGGCTCTGCATACTCGATCTTGCAAGAGGATGCTGCCGACGTCTACAAAACCATTGCCGAGCGCAAGGAGCAGTTGACCACCTCCGAGTTGGAGCAGTTGCTCGTGGAGGCAGAAACCGCCAACCCTGAGGTGCTCTACAAGGCCACGTTCGACTTGAAGAACGTCGACTGCACGCAGCCGGTATACCGCCAGTTTTTGAAGCAGAAGTGGGAGTCGTACGCGTTGATGGTGACGATGCAGAGATTGGAGCAGTTGCGTGTGATTCCTGACACCTTGCCTACGTTGGAGCCGGCGGTGGACGTGCAAGTCAAGTTTGCACACAACACCAAGTCCGAGTTCAGCGACTGGGTCGAGCCCGGCACTGTGTTGCCTGCGTTTGCCGTGGCCAGACCGCCTACAATCAAAGTCCAGGAGTTTTTCCGCCCAGACGACGCCAGCGGCTTGTACACGGTGTTGGTGGTGAACCCGGACACCCCTGATTTGGCCACCAACTCGTACTCTACCACGTTGCACTACGGCTTGGCCAACGTGCCGTTGGACTACGCCAACAACACCATTTCCGCTGCCAGCCTTTTGGCGCGCCCCGAATCTGTGTTCTCGCCATACGTGCCGCTTGTGCCGGAGAAAAACGGTGGCGTGCAGAGAGCGTGTTTGTGGGTGTTCCGTCAGGCGGGTCCGATTGCGCCGGCGGCGGTGGAGCGCGAGGCGTTTGACATCCGTGCGTTTTCTGCCGAGCACGGCTTGAGCGCTGTGGGTGCGCATGTGTGGAGACAGCAGTTTGACCGTAGTGTGGGCCGCGTGCGGGCGGAGTACGGGCTTCCCAAGGGGTCCGTGTACCATAGGGTGCGTGGCACGCAGCCATTATTGTAAATAGCATAACCGTACATTTGGGAAGTGGTGTAGGGGAGTGATGATGATGCGGGAGTGGTACTAGTACTGGTTCTGGTACTGGTTCTGGTTCTGTCTCTTGTTCTGTTACTGTCTTTGGTTACTGATATTCGAAAGCTGGCTACTACTTACTCCAGCTACCAGGTTACACTATCATGGCTCACCCGGATCACACATGGTCGTGTTTCCCGCACTCGCCTACTCATTGTCATTTCCGGCTTCTGTTCGCTTCTTTTTAGACTCAGTCAGTTGAACTCTAGCCGACAAGTAGCCATCCGACCCATTTTTCTCCGAAAGTCGTTCTATGAAAGAGAAAAAAAAAAGAAAAAAAAAAACAGCACGCGCTGATCGCAAAGCTCACCACTTCTGAATTGTAGTGATCGTGTAGATAGTGCGCACTGCGAAACTCACCTACTTGTACTTCTTCTCATGGAGGCCACAAACACACTCGAGCTCAAACAAAAGAACGAGAGGGCGTGGCTCGGCGAAGAGTCTCCGCCGCCGGGTAAACTAGACTCGTCGTTGAAGAAAAACACCGGCTTCATCAAAAAGATCCGCACCTCACTCAATGCAGCCTGTCGTATGAGCGTATTGAAGGACATTGCCAGTCTCAGCTTGGAAAAGTACATCAGCGAGGTCTCCACCGCAGCATCCGAAAGTATTGTCAAACTGACCAAACCAGACGATGTTCACGCTGCGGTGGACATCGTTTCGGCTCTCCACCAGCGTTTTCCCGTTTCTTTCACTCCACCACTACTTCTGGCGATCGTAAACCAGGTTTTGCGCCGAGACACCGAAGATGCGGTGGTTCAACTGCGCTCGCTTCTCCGCATTTTATTCGAATTGCATTTGGTTGGCATAGGAACTCTGTTTGACCAGTGCGATAAAGCTCTTTTGAGTGCTCAGGGTCTCAAGTTCTACACCAAGCTCGCCTCGGAACCGATTCTTGTTCCGTTGCTTAAAGACACCATGTCGCACGACATATCAAATGGCTACTCGCTCCCGATTGTGGTGTCGTTCTCCAAACGTTACGCCGATGTGCTTAGGAAGAAAAACGATATGGTGGACGACGATTTTCGCGTGCAGCTCTTGCAAATCTTAACCATCTACACGAAAAAAATGGTGGAGGTGCTCTGCTCGCTTCACAACAGCGTGGCTAAGCTTACCCAGCGTGACTTGAAGGCATCTATCCGCACCGGCCGCATTCTTGAAGATATCCAACAAGAGCTCCAGGAAAAGACGGAACTAGAACAGGTTTTCGCGCCGCAGGTGGAATACTTGTGCGACTCATTTGGTGTGGCGTATCCTACGTTTGCGGCGCCGGTGGCGGAAAAAGAACTGGATCTGGTGGTGAAAACTCCCGACGTCAAAGGTTGGTGGGACGATGCGCGGGAAAAGAGCTTCTACACCGAATTCGTACCCTACGACGTGCTTTGTCCGGCCTATGACAAGAAGAAGATTCCTGCAAAGTACAAACGACTCACCGAGGGTGAAAAGGTGGTGTTCTTTGTAGAACGTTTGGATGCAATCACATCCGAAGACGACGTGGATCGCATTACCGCCGAATTGCATTTGATGGTTCCGTACAACAAGGCTACACGGAACAAAATCCTCCGCTTCTTCTTGGATGTGCGCAAAACCGATACTATCAACTACTACGCGCGGTTTCTTAAGGTGAACGCTGAATTTTTTCCCGATCTCATTTCTGAGTTGGTAGAATCGCTCGATCGCGGTTTCCGGTCGCTGATGTACCATGGGTCGATCAACTTCAAAAACCTCTATTTCTTTATTGAGCTCGTCAAGTTCAAGCTCGTGCCATTTCACGTGGTGTTTCACAAGGTGCGAAGAATGACAATGGACATTGGCGAACGGGGAAACGTCGACATTCTCCTGGTATTTTACGAAAGATGCGGAAAATTTCTTCTTTTTGAGCCCGAATACGCCGAAACCACAAGGCAAATGCTTGACTTGTTGCAGGCGCAGTCTAAGAGCGATAAGCTCTCGGTCACCGAGAAACTCGCGTTACGGAATATGTTTTTAATTGTCAATTCCTTCACCTCGCAAAAGGCAAAGGAAATCCGGCCAGAGGTGGAGGTGGCCCCTATCTACGAATTTGTTTCACAAGTACTCAGAAGATTGGTGGAGCCGCATGACCTTAAGTATGTTCCTGGTCTTCTTTCCAAGATCAACTTTGCCAGTAGTGTGGATGCGCAGAATGCGTTTTTATCCGTTTACACAAAGCCAGAAGATTTGGTTCTGGATCGTTTGGAGCTAATGGCTGAGACGCTTAGACGTCTTGATGAGAAGAATGCATTTCTTATTCCCATTGTCATTGATGCATTGAGCGAAAACGTGATTCGTGGTCTCGAGCTCAATGACTACCGGCAGAACATCTCCCGGATTGCCCACATGAAGTTTTTCGCCGCCTTGTTCAACCGCAAGGTGTTGTCATTCAGATGCGTCATTGATCTTTTGTTCAAGATTGTCTGCTTTGCACATCCCAATAATCTTCCTCTTCCCAACTCCATGGTGGAGTTGGATTCTTCTGACGACTATTCCCGACTCAACTTGGTGTGCACCTTGTTGAACACGATTCAGCTCCGTGAAGTGGTCAAGCAAAAGCTTCTCGAGAAGGGTGTTATGACCCTCGAGGGCTTTTTGGTGTTTTTGAACTACTATATTTGCTGCAAGAAACACCCGTTGCCTATGAGCGTTCGTTTCAATATTGATGTGACGTTTGCGACCTTCAACCACATTGCCTCTGTCACTTTTGAGCCTTCCACCGATATCCGGTCTGCCATGATAGCTCTTCAGACGTATAATTCTGCCAATTCTCAGACGCAAGAGGTGGAAAGCAAGCCAGTTTCGGATGCAGTCTCGGATGATTATGAAGACAGCAGTGAAGAGTCGGATTTCTTGGAAGACATGGAAAATAGCAATGGTGAGTCTGAAACCGATTACGACGAAGATGAGGAGGAAGATGAGGAGGAAGATGAAGAAAACGACCAAGACGATGAAGAAGTTGACGACAGCGAATCCGACGAAAGCGAAGAAAGCGACAGTGACAGCGACAGCGAAATCGACAGCGACGACATCCTTATTGAAGAGGAACAACAACGTGAGGAGGAGATGGCCCGCGAAAGGAAAAAACAGGAGCTAGCTGAAGTCGAGCTCAGAGAAGTACAAACCATGGACAATGCCATCAAAGAAATGATCAACGAGTCCTCCTTACACGCACGCATCGGCAATGGTTTCAAGGTGCCGGCGCCTTCCATGGTTTTGGGAACAGAGTCTACGGCACCAACTTCCGGCCCCATGAAGTTCAGTTTTCTCAGCAAGAGTAATCGGCTCCGGAATGTGGCATTGCCCACCAACAACCGGTTCGCCGAGCGGATAGCGAAGGAGCAGCAGGCACAGAAGGCCAACAGAGAGAAGATCATGAGTTTGTTGAGCATGGAGTGATACAGGGTAGGTTTGCGAGAGTCACATAATAATAATAGAACACAAAACTCTCGCCGAGCGCAGTCCTACAAGTCATAGTATTGAGGGCCATATGACTGATAGCCGAGAACATCGTAGAATGGAACATAGTTTCCCAGATATGCGTATAAAAATCGGCCCGGTCTAGAGGACTCGCACCATCACCACGGTGATATCGTCTTCCTTTCCTCCCAAGTAGCGTTGTCCAGTGAGCCGCAGGAGTTCCTGGGCAAATGCGCTGGGGAAATTGGGGTCTTTGGACACCTTGACCACCTCTTGCACGAAGCGCGTGGCTATCTCAGGCAACGAGGTCTTCTTCTCCGCCTGATCACGCAAAAAGAGCTCCATGTCCTGTGGGACAACATTGTCAGTGACGCCGTCAGTAGCGAACACGACAATGTCGTCCTTCTGAAGGTCCCAAACGTACTGGTCGCAGACTGCAGGCAGGTCACTGATGTACTTCTTGCCCTGAAGCTCAGCCTGGCGGAGCACCTGTGGCGGCACCTTCGCCAACTGGAATGGGGTGTTAAAGTTGTGGGTCTGGAACTGCGTTTCCTTCACGAGCTGGTGGTCGCGGAACAATCCACACCACAGGTCGCCCAAGTTGGCCACGCGGAGCTGGCGATCGGGCGTCAACACGCCCAAGCACGCGGTGGTGCCGCCAATCTCCACGCGCGGCAGGGCAAGCACGTTCTCGAACGCCAGAGCGAGCATGGCCGCCGGCTGAGCCAGCGGCTTGTCGCCTGCCTCAAACACCGATTTTAGCTGAAGACACAACTCACGCAGGATGGCCAGCAGGTCGTAGCCGGCCTCGGCCCAGCCGCCCACGCCATCCGCTACGCCCACGGCGATGTAGCCGTCCGCCTGCGCCAGCACGAAAAGGTTGTCCTCGCCCAGAGCCAGCACCACCGTGGGTGTCTTTTTTTTGCGGAAGATGTTGGTGTCGGAGCGGTCTTTTGGCTCAAATGCCACCGCCACCTGGTAGCCCACAAGCTTGTCGAACATGGCGCGGTCGTAGTTGGCCGCCAGCAGCACCGGCGACACTGGTGGTGGAGGAGTGGAGTTGGGCGCGCTCCAGTCGTGGTTCAGGCCCTTGGCGTTGCGGGGCGAGAAGAAAAACGAGCGCGAGAGGGCGGGCGCGGCACGGCGCGGTACGCGCTTCGCGAGCATCGACACGAACATGGCGCAGAAAAAAATGAGGAGGTAGCGGTTGAGGTTGCGCATGGTGAAGTGCGTGGGGTCAGGTGGTGTGTACAGTTGGGCGCGCGATGTGGACAGATTGTCTATGGTTGTGATACTCGAGACAGCTTTGCAGCAGCCGAGCGGAATTCGCAGTGGGGAGAAATTGGTGATTAGACGCCAGAGTTGGTACTGGGGCCGGTGAGAATTGTTGTGGTGAAAGAATAGAATCGGGAAATAGACGGATGGTGATAGTCGGTTGATGCGATGGAGGTTTTCTTCTCCTCCGTAGTGCTTTTTGACGCATGTCATTGCGTTTCTGTGCATTTTCTGTGAAGGTGCTGTGGCAGGTATTCATTTGTTTGTGTGGTGTTGGTTTGGTGATGATTGCGGATGTTTGCAGCCGACGGTCAACAGTCGCTGCGACACTCCGACACCCCCAGGTGCGACATTGTCGCCCGTGTCTCGGGGTTGTGTGCAGTCTCTCGTCACGTGAGCCTACGGTTTCTGAGGCTGGCTTCTTAGTGTGTGAGCCGTGCCAAGCCATCCGTCGCCTGCAACGGCCGATTCAAGCCAATGCGCAGCTTCCCCTTCAAAATCATAAATGGCACAAGACAACTGTGGCAAAACCCGACTTCCCTCTTTGCGTCATTGCGGCAACTAGCAACATATCGGCGGTCCACATTTCCACTCTCTGCACATTACAGTGGAACCGGTCTAGGTTGTACTGCAGACAGCTGTGGTTTGTCTTCCGTGGATACAATGCTGGCATATCTGCCGGCGGAAATGGTAGATACTCTTCGAAGCTTGGGCCGTGCTTGCGTTTTGCAAACATTCGTCGCCAGTTTGGTTTCAAAATAGAATTGCAGTCTCTTCCAACTCTGGCATTTTGCTGCAGCGGAGATAATCCGTTCTCACCATGGATATGCGCTACCTGCATCCGACCGTTCGGCGGCGTATTTCCCCGCCGATGGAGTTGCTAGGTTACTAATGCTGACGCTAACACGTCAACTGTAGACAATATAAAAGCAAGGGGATAGTGTTCTTTTCTCATCAATTAACTCCTAATTCTCTAAACTCTCCCAAACAATGTCTACTACTGTTTTAGTTTCCGGCGCTTCTGGCTTCATTGCCTTGCACACTGTCAAGATATTGTTGGCTAAAGGCTACACCGTTGTTGGATCTGTCAGATCCTCCGCAAAAGGTGACAGCATCAAGAAGTTGTTGAACAGCGACAAGTTCTCCTACGAAATCGTCAAGGACATTGCTGTCGAAAATGCTTTTGATGACTTTGTCAAGAACCATCCCGAGGCTACTGTCTTCCTCCACACTGCCTCTCCTTTCACTCTTGCCATTGAAGATATTGCCAAGGACCTTTTGGCCCCTGCCATCACCGGTACCAAGAGTGCTTTGTCTGCGATCAAGAAGTTTGGTCCTCAAATCAAGAGAGTCGTTGTAACTTCTTCGTTTGTAGCTATGGCTGACTTTTCTGTTGCTCCAAACCCAGATATTGTTGTCAATGAGGAAAGCTGGAGCTCCTTGACCTGGGAGACCAGTTTGAGTAACAATATTTTGGGCTACTGTGGTTCCAAGACACTTGCGGAAAAGACTGCGTGGGACTTTGTTGAAGCGGAGAAGCCCAACTTTGCTCTTTCCACGGTTAACCCAGTGTACGTCTTTGGCCCCCAAGCTTTCGACGAGTTGGTCAAGGATAACTTGAACACCTCTTCTGAAATCATCAACGGCGTCTTGAAGTTGAAGTCGAAGGAGGATGAGGTTCCTCAAACTACTGGTTTCGCCATTGATGTTCGTGATGTCGCTGATGCCCACATTTTCGCGTTCGAGAAGGACGAAGCTATTGGCAAGAGATTTCTTCTCAGTACCGGTGGCTTTACCGAGCAAACCATTTTGGACGTTTTGCACAAGGAATTCCCCGAATTCAGTGAAAAATACCCTATTGGCAATCCAGGCTCCGACAAGGAGAGACTTGCCGGTCAATTCACCGTGGACAACAGCTGGACCAGAAATGTTTTGGATTTTAAGTTCAAAACCGTGGAGGAATCCATCCGTGACTCTGCTGCCCAGATCTTGCGTTCTGCTTAATTCTGAAACGCCTTTGGTAAATACGTTATGATTTAGAATGAAACTATACTTTAAACAGACGCAATTATGCATGGTAGATTTCTATGGCTTTAAAGGGATTTTGAACAAAAAACCTTTACAATCGCTAATGATTCATGTTCTTATTGCTAGTACTAATGTGCGCAACGCGTTTTTATCCACACCAAAAACTTTCTGCTCATATAATGTATTCTATCACGGATGCGTCTTTTTCTCATGTCGTAAACAGGCTCCTCTTTGTCTATGAGAAGAGTCAGCGGGGAAGAGCTTCGCAACGAGTCTTCCAGCGGGGTTGTCAAGTCAGGTAACCGAATTGAATTATCTTCAAAATTCGACATAACCCATTCCATTAGTCGAAAACCAGGTATATCGTGGAACAAATCGCCCGAAAAATTCATATATGTCCTTCTTAGCTGATGAATTCTCTCTTGGTGGCCACGAAGCTCGTTTAAGAGCATCTGATAGCCTTCCCAAGCATAACCAAGGCTATTCCTTCCGAATATCTCTCTGCGATCGTACGAGTTGTAAAGACTATCCAGACTATAGTGGGGATCAAGCGTATTTGTGGGAAATTCAAGCGGATCATCAAGCAAAAATGCATCTAGTGGAGCATGTAAGGGTGAGCTTTCAAAGCTTTGCCGATGGATGATTGAAGTAGCAGGAGTGCCAAAACGACATTCCGAATTCAAATTGGGTTTTGCCGACAAATCCCAAAGATGAGAAAACGGAACAATCTCTGCTCGAATAACATATTCTCGCAGAATGGGGTCGTAATAGTATTCCTGGTTGATCCCGTCGTATTTAGAGTCAAAGTGTGAGAGGCTGGAGGTGGAAGATGAACGGGAGACCAAAATCCCCAGTTTCATTTCCAAGCTTCGGCAGTGATTATAGAAGAAGTGTAGAGGTAAGGTATTGAAAACGTACTAATAGACGATTTTCAGATCTGTACTTATACTTTCCTTTCTTTAAATGGTCGGTGCAGACACAATTTGCACCCATTTTTTTGCTCGGTCGCGCTTCAAACTGCCCAGTAAGGCGGGAGTTTGTAATCAGAAAAAGCCGCACGCGAGTTCTTTTCAAAATCACTTTCATATTTTTTTCGAGGGTGTACACCAGGTTCACTTCAGGGCTTTCCAGAGTTTATTGCATGCGTTTGAGACATTGTGGTCACTGACCGTTCCTCGGAAACATGCCGATGGTCACGTGACCAGGGGCGAACCTCCGACAAAGCCGTAGTACTACTCAGCGATAAGCCAAACAAAAGACTCAGTAAAACATTTACACAGCCGATTATTCATATGTAGCCGCTTTCACTCCTCAAGATCGACCCCTGCCTGGGAACACAGACAGTCCAATTTTTGGTGTACGGATGTTGTCGTGTCCAATCACATTTCAACCGTGCGCTTTCGAGTGGAAAAAAAGAAAAATCAGTCAACTTAACTAAGTCCTCTAAGAAATGTCTACCTCGTTCAACGTTTTCAGATACTCTCTCCTTGGTGCCGGTGTTGTCTACGGTGCCCTCCACAGATACAACTTGGAGTCCGCTGAGGTTGAGAAGCAAAAGGCTGCCCAATGGAAGAAGGAAGAGAAGTTGATTAGACAAGCCAAGGCCGAGTACGCCAAGTTGCACGCTCCAAAGGAGGCTCCTGTGTCCACTTCTGGTTTCAACTTGGAAGACCCAAACTTGGACTTTGGCAAGGTGTTGGAATCCTTGGTGCAAAAGTTGGAGTAAATGGATGATGATGAGAGAGGAGGGGAAACTGGCGACCACGCGGGTCTGAGGATGCGCGGGTGAGTCTTTCTCTCGTATGGGGTTTAATTCCATGTATCATGAATATTGCATTGTGGGTTCGCTACCTCAACTATATATATATTCTTCGTTTCTGAATGAAAATACTTTCTTGTACGCGCATGTAGAGCAGACTAATGGTGGTTGGAGGTATCGCTGAATGATGGTACTGCGATGAATCGGAAATAGCTGACTTGGCTCAAATGGGCAGAAGGAAGATTGCAATGTACTCCAATGGAACACCAGAGAGGACAGTGGGCAGCTGCTGAGGTAACGAGAGTAAGACCTGACAAGAGCTTGAAGGGCTGATTAGATAGAGGCTGGTCAAGAAGAGGCTACATTGATGAAGAGGACATTGATGAAGAGGACATTGATGAACAGGATATGATGGAAGAGGATGGATTGATGGAAGAGGCTAGATCGACAAATGAGTAGATTGATAAATGAGTAGATTGATAAAAGACAGATGCACGGGCGCACAGAGCGAGCATCCCGGGCGAGCGCACGGAGCAGGTAGCAGAGACGGAGAAAACCAAGCATTTGGGGAAAAAATGCTGAGCGACCACCAGGGAGAGCCAGAGATGAACGAGAGAAATGGAGAAAACCAAGAGATGCTTGCCCAAAAAGGATTGCAGACAAAGCACAGACTGAGCGCACAGATGTCAGTTGCGAATTCAACCAGAACTACTCGCATTGCATTCCACCACTCTCACTTCCGCTTCCGTTGCCCTGCATAACAATCTTTACTCCATTCACTCCATTCACTCCATTCACTCCATTCCCGCCACTACCACTGCCGCACTCTCCACTCCTACAGACACCATGTCGAGTCCCACGTCCCGATCGACCCAAAACACCGGCTCGCCCACAGCAGAATCGCGGACCCCCACCAAATCCGCCACGCCCAAAACGCCTAGAACCCCCGGCGGAACCCTCGCGGCGCGGTGTCCCATCTGTGGCGAAACCACCTCCTCTCTTGCCGCGCTTAACCTCCACATCGACCACAAACACAGCGACACGCCGCCTTCGCCCGTGCGCACGCCGCAAAAACGCACCCTCAAGCTCGATTTGTACGAAAACAATATGGGCTTTGGTCTCAGCGACCGCGTGGGCGCCGAGTCCACGGCGTTGAGTCGCGCCCACTGGAAACACCCGGGCGCGGGCGCGCGGTGCTCGCACCGCGGCTGCGGCCGCGCGCTCAACGTGAAGAACGGTGTGGTCAACTGCCGCCGGTGCGGCGAGCTTTTTTGCAACCACCACACGCGGTTCCAGGTGCGGCTTAGGAACGCGGACGCAAAAGGAAGGTCTGACAAGAGTGCGGACGAGGGAAGGGTGGAGGGTGGCTGGCCCATCTACGACTCCTCTGGCGACTTTGCCCGCTGCTGCGAACAGTGCTTCGGTGCGCGCCCGGGCGCCACCACCCACGTCGGCGCGCGCGACGTGACCGCGGACTTTGTCGCGCGCCGTGCCGCCCACGCCGAACTGCGCCAGGCCGCGCGCGCCGCGCTCCAGCGCCGCTTCCTCAAACTAGTCCACCTCTACACCAGCGGGGACTCTGCATCCAAATCCGCCCTTGCCGCGGCCGAGCGCGATCTCCTCGGGCCTGACTGGCAGGACGACGCCGCCGTGTCCCACTGTCCGCTCTGCTTCGTGGCGTTTGGCTTTTTTGTGCGCAAACACCACTGCCGCTTGTGCGGCACGGTGGTGAGCGACGCCGCTTACAACTCGCGCGACCCAAACATGGCGTGCTCGCGCGAAGTTCCGGTTGGCGTGCTCATGGCGCGGCTTCCGCGGCTCAACTACTCGCCGCTTGTGCGCCAGAACTGGGATCGGCTAAAACTGCTGGCCCATAGCTTCCGCTGCTGCCGCACGTGCAAGGACTCGCTCATAGCTGGCGAGCCTGGCGACACAAAAGAGAATGGTGTCCCCGAGATGCCGGAGGGACCGGAGGGCGAGGTCCTTGTGGCGTATAGCGAGCTTCTCGCCATCAAAAGCGCCATCCAGGCCGGCTTTCTTCGCTACAACACCATGGATCTGAATGACCAGGCGCGCCTCCGGGTGCGTCTTCGCAAGCACGTCAAAGACTTTGAAGTGGCATCTGGAAGCTTCCGCCGCCGTTTTTTCGCCGTCAACCCTGACTCTGGCAAGTACCGCCCGGTCCAGGCGCCGGTGCTTGTGACCAACGTCTATAACATGGCACTTGCATTTTTGCAAGAGTCGCTTTCGCAGTTGAAGCAGCTCAACGACGATTTTCTGCGTAATACTGAGCAAATGAAGCGAGAGCTAGCCCAAGCAGCAGGGCTGTCGGCTACATCCGCCTCGCCTGCGCTCCTGCCGCCCAAGCCCCGTCTTACGCTCCGCCAGATCCGAGAACTCCGCGAAGAGCTCATGGTCACCAACGAGCAGCGGTTCTTGGTGGAGAAACTTGTGGAGGAGGCTACACGCCAGCGGCGTTTTGACGAGCTCCAAACGTTGGCCGATAATATCTCCGAGTTGACCTCGCGCATTGAACAGTTGGAAACGGAGCTCGGTGATTTTGGCTTTGCATGAGATCCTGGCGGAGGGGCTACATGATTCTACATTAGGAGCTCAATCGTGTGTATGCATGAGGGAATCGGGTGTGGGTTCAAATGAGCGAAAATTGGCGCAAGCTGGCTGTTTGGCTTGGGCTGGTCTAGTCCACTCTCTTCCTACATGTCATATAAATGAATTAGCGGTCACCAATGTGAATAATGGTTCATCAAATGTATGGTGCATTGTCGTATATAGGTCAGTTCTTCCGAAGATTCTCCGAACCCGCATCAAATGCACCAATAGTGGCTGCGAACTGAGCCAATGCTCTCATCACAATCTCTCACTATTTCCAGTCCTCTTAACACTTTGCTCTCTACTACTTCTCCTCTCAGCCTCCGCAAATTGTTGGGCTAATGTAGCTGTTTCTTGGTCACACTCCCCGCTCAACCGAACTCCTGACTACCTAAATTGCATACTCAGATGCAACCCTTGCATTTGCACCCGTTTTTTTTACCCCGTGGGGTATATCTGGCGTGGGGGCACAAGTGACGAGAATTCTTAACTATAGCGCCCCCACCGATTTTTCGACATGATCCCCCAAATCTCGCACTAACAAATGTGGGGAAGCAACTCACGCGTGGGGGCGCGCACCTCTTCGGCGCTCACCATTATGAGAGTTCCGACACCTAGTTCCACCTCCACACGTCACCCGCCTAAACCACAAATACCTTATATATAGAGGCCGGAGTCTGAACCTTTGCCTGTTGGATTTTTTTTTAACGACATTGCATTCGCCTGCTCAACATTCTCATGAGCACATCTTCTGTATCTGAAAAGTCGATCGCACACACTTATTCTATCAGCAATGGCACAATGGTTCTGGCACAGCCCGAGTCGGGGTGGCAGAAGGCAAAAAACGTGCTTATGATGAAGAAAATGTTCCACAAGGTCGAAGACAGACCCACACCTCCCGAGGTTTACAACTGGAAACTTTACTCCACCGCACTCATCGCCTCAGCCGCAGCGATCATCATTGGATACGATGGAGGTTTCATTGGAGGCACTGTGACGTTGCCCTCGTTCAAGGAAGAGTTCGGCCTCGACAAAATGTCGACTGCACATGCAGATTTCATCACCTCCAACATCATTTCCGTGTTTCACGCAGGGTGTTTCTTTGGTGCGTTGATGTCATACCCATTTTCCTACTACCTCGGCAGAAGAATCTCCCTTATTGCTGCCGCGGTGATCATCACTGTTGGATCGGCCATCATGCTTGCTGCATCTGCTAAGAATGGCTTGGCCCCCATCTACGTGGGCAGAGTGTTGGCTGGACTCGCGATTGGGTTTTCCACCAACTTGACTCCGGTGTACCTTAGTGAAATCAGTCCACCGGCAATCAGAGGCCGCGTCATTGCTCTTTACGAAATCGGCTGGAGAGTCGGCGACTTGGTGGGTTTCTGGATCAACTACGGCATTGACTCTCACATCGGCTCATCCAAAAAGCAGTGGTTTATTCCATTCGCGGTGCAACTCATTCCTAGTGGCATGTTTTTGGCGGGCAGTATCATCATGCGTGAAAGTCCCAGATGGCTCTTTTCTGTGGGAAGACACGACCAGGCAGTGGAGAACTTGTCGTGGTTGAGAAACTTGCCCGAAGACAACGACTACTTGATCTTCGAGGTGAACCAGGTTAAGGAATCGATCGAATCGCAGCGGGCTAAAGTGGGCTTGGGGATCTTGGACCCATTCAAGGAAGTCTTTGGTGGTGGGAACAACAAGGTGTTGTACCGGTTATGTCTCACCTGTTGCTTGTTCCTCTTTCAGAATTTCTTAGGTATCCAGTCCATCAACTACTACTCGCCCAAGATTTTTGCGAGTTTGGGAGTCAAGGGCACTAACTCCACCTTGTTTTCCACAGGTATGTTTGGTGTGGTCAAGTTTGTCTGCACTTTCATCTACATTTTGGTTGTGGTTGACAATTCGGGTAGACGCAAAGCCTTCATGTGTTCGTCTACCGTGTGTGCTCTCTGCTTCTTCTACATTGGCAGTTACTTGAAGATAAACGACCCCACCAAACCGGGGGTGACTGCGGGTCCTGGTGGCACTGCAGCAATCGTGATGATGTACATTTGGATTTCCTCGTTTATTTTGGCGTGGTCCGGTGGCCCGTTTGTGGTTGGAAGTGAGGTTTTTGATCAGAACATCCGCTCGTTTGTCCAGGCGATCAACGCGGCGGTGTCTTGGGTGCCGATTTTCATCATGTCTCGTTTCACCACCAACATGATTCTGGCAATGCTGTTTGGCATTTATTTTTTCTTTGCATCCTTGGCGGTGTTGTCTGTTCCTTTCGTATATTTCTGCATTCCTGAGACCAAGGGTATTGCTTTGGAAGATATGGACAAGTTATTTGACCCTAAGATCCCTGCCCGCCGGGCACACCTGTTGGTGTTGGCGGGAGCGAGAAGAGAAGCGGAACAGGTGATGCACCATCACCAGGAATTGTTCAAGGTTGATACTGCCAAATCGCGGGGCGAAGAGCAGATTGAAAACGTTGCACTTTTCCAGGAAAAGGTATAAGTAATGACTGACGATTTAGTGAGCATATGCGTAGTGCAAGCGTGAGGGTATAATAATTTGAGCCCTCGGCTGATTGAGTTCTATGGTGATGAATTTCAGCTCAATTGAATTTCAAGTTAATTGGATTTTAGGTTAGTTGATTTTCAGGTTAGTTCATTCTAGGTTAACTTTAGGTCAGTTTAATTTTAGTGTCGTTGAATTCCAAGTCTATGGAATTCGAGTTATTCAATTGGAAAAAACGATGCCGGTGGTTTATTCTGAGTTACTAAGTGAGACTTGTGGCCAGATCCAAGTTTTTGGTGTTTGTAACCTCGTCATCTGATCAGCAGCTTGTTCTCCTAACTCAGTATCTTGAAGTAATCTATGTACCCTCTCAATCTCTTAACCTCAATCTCGCGCTCAATCGGGATCGCGTCACCCGGCTTTTCAATCCAATCTCTGAATATCTCAATATTTGGTATTTTATATTTTGACGTAATGAATCTCAATCTCAATCTCCTCAGAGCTTTGCCTTTCCCACAGCTAGACCAACCGCATAATGGGCCAATCCCAAACCACTGAGATATCCCAGACCACAAGCACCGTAGTTGTGCACCACCACGCCCGAGCCGAATTTCTCGCGCTCAAGCCTGTTTCCGCCCTCTCTGGTGGGTCTAGCACCAGCCACAGTCCGCAACACGTGCAAATCCGACAACTCGGGGCCGCGTGGGTTCTTCAGCAAAAGCTCTGGCACCAACGCAGTCACACGCTTGATGATATCTTCAGCCTCGACACCGTAGGTGTCAGCATCGTACCGGCGTTCCTGGTAAAAGCCGCCTAAAATCACCTCGCCGCCCAGTTCTGGGCGGGCAATGACGTAGGTGGAGTCATCATTCCATGCGGTCTCGATCTTTTGGATGTGAGGCGCGTGCACCACCAACACCTGGCCACGGGTAGAGTAGACCTTCTTGTCGCCCAACAACTCGCCCGCACCGAGACCAGAACAGTTGAACACGGTTGGAGCGATCGCGAGTGCCTCATGGATTGACTTCAACTTACGGCGTTCCACCGAAACGCCCAACGAACGGAATTTGTCATACATTTTTCCCGTCAACTTTGGTGGGTTGAACGCATAGGTGGTGTAACTGGCCTTGGCAGAGCACCCAGGGTGGTTCAGCGTGGTCTGGACTAAATCGGGCAAGAACAGCAACTCTTCAAGCTCCAGAGGCGAAAGTGGTTTGGCAATGTGCTCGAAACATGACGAATTGGCGATTCCACAACGGGGGCCAAGGAACTTCTGCAACTGGTAGAGATGCTCGAAGGTGTAGCGAGCATACTTGAGAAGCTTGCCCAGGTGTAACGGGGCAAAGTATGCGCCGGCATAAGGCGAGGCGTAATTAACTGACAAATCACCTGGGAGGTGGTTTGCAACGATGGTAATCTCGGAAGGTTCAACACCTGATTGGATAAGCTCAAACACAGTGTATAAGCCGATGATTCCGGCACTGACTGTTAGTGTGGGAAGGAGACATTATCAGGAGGAGATGCATACCCAATTACAACATATTGCGGCATGGGGACAATTTTGTAAGCTGGATTTTACCTGGAAAAATGATGAACGTTAATCGAGGTAATAGTCACTGAAACGAGAAAGTGGAATTTGTTCATCTTATAGTGTAGGTATCTGCACAATTGCTTATCAACGGTCGGTTAACGCCTAATGTGGATTATGGCACTTGATAGGTTTTTCCAAACCAGTAACGGTTATAGTGTAAAATAGGTTACGATCTGAAGCATTCCGTTTTGGTTTGGAAAAATCTGTTTTGGCTCCGAGGAATCCGTTTCGGCCCATGAACTGTTGGACCGCGTCGCTATAGCAGGTGCGAAGAGCCACAAAATCGCAAAGCTGAAGCAGTGCGAATGTGCGATAGTAGTTTCGAGTATCAACCACCTGGGCTGATATTTGGTTCACTGTACATTTCTCTTTGTGTTATTTTTTTGTCGTCTTTTATGAGCTGTAGTTCCGATCGTGAACCCTACAATTTTGCTTTAATTATTTGTATTAACCATCGGAGGCACTAATATTAGATTGAGACGTAAAATTGGTCGGCACTTACGCCATATTTTATACTTGGTGCTGGAATCCTATAAGACAGAATCCAGATGCAGAAACTCCGTTTTCACCGGTTAGATGAGGCCGCTTAAAGTGAGCTTTTCCAAGAAGGGCGAGAGATCGTCACGGCGGATCTCAATGATGGACGAGTCGAAACTGTTGATCCGCACCTTGGCGCCGGAGCTGGCCGCGACCTTCTGGAACGCCACTGAGAAGGTATTGAGCCGCGTGGTAAATGCAGCAGCATCCTGTGCGTGTCCCGCCTTCTGAGCGAGTTTGGCCTTGGCCGAGTTATCAAGTCCCCGCGGGTAGCGTGGCGCGAGTCCCATCACGAGATAGGTATCGCTGGCCACGTCCAAACTGGCCACTACTAGCGGCTTCAACAGTCCTAGCTTGCCGTCGTCCTTGTAGTTGAGAAACTCCAATTCGTTGATATTCTCCAAGAGCCAGTTGCCAAGCTTGGCCAAGATCATGGGGTTGGAAAAAACCGCAAGATCCGGAATGGCTCCGTCATGAAGTACACAGAGTCGATAGAGTCGAAGGTTTTTCACCACCTTCCGCTCGAGCACAGACATTCCCGTGCGGAAAATCGTCTGCTGCATCTCTTTGGCCCTCTCGAGCCCATGCACGAGAAGGTCGTAGCCCTTCAATTTCCGCACGTTGCCTATGGTGGATGCTAAGGTCGACGACACCTGGCGCGACGCGGCACCGTGCGTCGACATGTTGAGCGCGTCCCACGAGTACCAGAAGTTGTTGACCCACAGTTTCTCCTTGCGCTCGATATGAGCGTTGATCTCATCCTGGTCGGATTCCTGGTCGTGACGTTTATCGCCCGCATGCGGATCACCTTCTAAGAGGGCTGCCAACGCCTCCACGCACTCCATGGCCGATAACTGGCCCATGTAGCCGAATGTACGCACAAAGCCGTCGCGCACCACGCCTTCAAGGCCGTAGAGAGGAAGGTACTTGTTGAAGATGACTGGCAAGTTTTTTTTCACGCCAATGTCCATGTAGAGCCACTTCTGCTGTGCCACCAGGAGTGAGATGCCCATCTTGGCAAAGAGCTTGTGGAGTTTCTTGCGGCCGTCATCTGTCCACAAGTTGAGCTTGGAGTTAACCAAGGACAGGTAGAAAAACGAGTCGTAGAGCGTCCAGTGCCGCAACAAGAAGAGGTGGTAGTCTTTCTCGATCAGAAGCCACGTCGAGTCGGCCAGCCGCTCGCTGTCGGCGCCGTGGCCCGCGGGGTTGAGCCGGTGCACCTCCTCGGCAAAAAGCGGCTGGATCTTGTCGTACACGTCGGGCTGGAGCCGGTCCAACGACGACGCGCCAATGATCGACAACCACAAGTTCTCGGTGTTGGTTTCGCCGATGGTCGCGAGCAACGCGTACACAATGGCGGTGGTGGCGGTGAACACGGCCGTGCCCTGGTTGTAGTATGTTTCCACCACATCCTCGCATGCACGGATGTGTTTGCGGCGCTGTTTGCGCTGTGTCGCCTCGTCGGGAAGCTTGCGCTTGGAGCCCGGGTCGCCCACCACGAGGACGTCTTCTGCGTCTTCAGCTTCATCTGCGTCTTCGGCTTCATCTTCATCGTCCTCGTCATCATCGTCGTCTTCGTCCTCTTCTTCGTCTTCATCATTCTCGTCATCTTCGTCCTGGTTTTCGGTCAACGCGATGTACGCGTCTTTCTCGCTGCTGAGGTTCTTGTCAATGTATCCATCGTCAAAACACACCACCATTTCCGACCCAAACACATTGTCGAGGTTCCAGGGCCGCGATCCGTCCATAACGTAGATTTTTCGGCGGTACGTCCGCAGCGGCGGCGCGCGGTCGAGGTCGTCCCACGCGTGCAGCGGCACCGGCGGCTGCTGGAGATATTCACTGGCGTCTATTTCGAAAAACGACTCGATGTCGATCATGGCGCCACAGCCGACAAGAATCACGTTTGCCACGTCTGCATCGAGCCGCAGGTACTGCTCCTTCAAGTCGAAATAGCCCACCACCGGGATGAGCTGGTACTGGACCAAGCTTTTCTTCAACACCAAACTGAGGATTTTGGCGGTGCAGATACTGTCGATACTGAGGCACGACACAAAGAGAATGAGCTTGCAGGTGGAGTGCGACGACGACGTTCGCTTGATGTCGCCAAACACCTGTGCATACTGCGCCGGGTTTATGTACATGGGGTGGAGAAGAAAAGCGTTCCTCACGTGCACATGGTGATGGTGGAGGTGACGCGACGGCGTGCGGTGCACAAGCGGTAGGAAATGCGGTGCGAGGTTTGGTCGTGCGGTCGGACTCGCCATCAGACATGTCGGTTTGGGCCCAGTCTGGCGCTCCTGCTTCTGTGAGGACAAGAGGGCAGAAGTGTAGAAACCAGCACTTCTGCTTCTGTGACGTCACTTTCGGCAGTCGAAAGGCATACCCCACCACCGCACCGTCACCATAATCATTATCATTACTATGTACTGTTCGTTCGCATAAATCCATATTGAAACCGCCGCTCGGGGTTGAGCTCGGCGGGGCGAATTTACACGACCGAGTAACCGCCAAAACTGCGGCGCGCGCGCACATTGATGTCCCAGCAGAGAACACCGCCGTCATCGCAGCCAATGTAGAGCTGGTCCTCGAACCAGTCCAACCCCGAGAGCTCCATCTCGCCGTGCGTGTGGTTGACCGACTGCTGGTACGAGTCGAACACGCGCCGCGGCGACAGCAACGACCCGGCCAGTCGTGACGCGTAGCCGGCAGCAACCTCGAGGCTCAACGGACCGCCCGGCGCCTCGGCCGGCAGGTTGTCGCCCTCGGGAACCGTGTCCCACCGAGCGCACTTTTCGGTCGCGCGCGGCGGCTCGTACTCAAAGTCCTTGAAGAGCTTCGGGTTCTTGGAGGTGAGGTACGAGTAGTCGTACACGAGCGGCGCGGTGAAGGGCTGGGCGTGGGGGTACACGTCGATGCGGCCATGGAAGGTGGAGCTGCGGGCGTGCGCGCAGGGCGACGGGCCCGGGTCGCGCGGCCCCGCGTCTGGTGCGGTCGGGGCGGGCACGGAATGGGGGCCCGCCGCGCCGTGCGCCTCCACATAATTCCCGTACTGGTTCAATGCAAATGGAAACACAATCACCTGCTGGTGGTCGCTGTTGAGGTGGCGCAAGTCCACCAAGTGAACGCGGCCCGCGTGCTCCAGCACCACCAAGAGATCGTGCACCGGCGAGTTGAGAAACTTGCAGCAGCGGAAGGCACCCGCCTGGTGTCCTGCGCGAGTCAGCTTCACCTCGTGGAACGGCAGGTCGATGTTGCGCATGTCGTAGAGGAGGCACAGCCCGTCTTCGCACGCCACCGCCACCGTCACCTCGTTGCTGTGGAACAGAAGGCCAAAGCCGGAGCCGTGTCCGGTTTTCACCCGCTGCACCACCGGCTGCGGCAGCTGCGCATCCACCATGAAGAACAGCAGCGAGTCACCCGTGACCGCGAGAAGCTTTCCGTCCGGCAGAAGCCGCGCGTTGTTGAGCGACGAGTTGGTCTCGCACATGACCTTGCGGTCGGCGTGCACCCCGCGGGTGGAAATGTCCACCGTGTACAAGTTTGCGTCGTTGTTGCACACGAACGCAGAGTAGCCGCCGCCGGGCCGGTGGTAGAGCGCGGTGGCGTTGTTGATCATCTCGCCCACCTTGTACGTGAGCGGCTCGGCCATCTCCGGGGTGAACACGGAGAAAAGGCCCTTTTGCGGCCGCCGCAGCGGCGCATGGTTGCCAAAAAGCGTGCCGATGGCCATGGAGAACGCCTTGGAGCTGGATGTGATCACACTGCCCGCCACCACCACGCCTCCTTCCGCGTGGCCGAAACAGCGCGGGAAGAAAGGGAAGCGAGCATAATCGGCCGACTGCGGCGGGCCCTGCCGCCGCGAGAGCGGCGAAAGCTCGCGGATGGCGTCGTCGTTCGTGTGGTACAATGTTCCGAGGCACGGGTCGATCTGCACCAAGTCTCGGAGCTGCCAGTGGTTGACTGACGACCGTACGCCGGTGATGTACTGCGGTGTGGGTTGGAGGCACTGGTAGGCGTGGTAGTAGTTCTGGAAGCACTGGTTGTACGGTTCCGACAGCGGTCGGCGGCCAGCGGATAGCAGGGCTTTGCGCAGGGTGTGGGGTTCACTGACGGTCATAGCTGGTGTGAGCTGGACTGGACTGGGATGGGTTGGAGTGATCTCAACAGGTCTTAGTCTCAGCTGGACTGGAGTGGTCTCAACTGGTCTGGAGTGGTCTCAACTGGTCTGGAATGGTCTCAACTGGACGGAATGGAGTGGAATGGACCTCAGATGTCTAAAAGCTGAAAGCTGCGGCTTACACACTGACAGCAAGGGTAGGACTGTTCTGAGAAATGGAAGGCTCTGATGAGGGGTAGTTGCGGCTAGATATGGTTGGCGGAGGATCGTGTAACTAGTCGTGTATCGGGACCCTTTTAGCTTCAGCCGAATATCACAATTTCTTTGCGGTTGGCTTGCAGTCGATTCGTCGGAGAAGAAGCGCGGGATTCTGGCCCAGTGGTGCAAAGTTTGATTCCGGTGGAGGCTACGCTGGTCTGTAGATAAGACAAGGATGATTCAACCGCCTCCATAGTATTTATACGCACCAGATTGTCCTGCACCTGCGCGGGTCATGCGATAAGATTTCGAGCCCCAGATGCTGGGGTTGCTGTGGGCCCCAGGCAGAATGACGTCACATCGAAGTCTACGGTGGTGGTCGCCACATGGATGGCGGAGAAGCCGTTGTGGAGTTTGGGAGACGTTTTGCAACGCCAAAAATTTCTCGGCGTATCCACCAGCAGAAAGAGCTGCGGCTGTGGCGCGTTCCGAGCCGCATTAGCTTTCGCGTTGGTGCAGAGGTACTGGTCCACGGCGGTGCATGGTTCAGCCCTATTCTGACACCGTCATCCTGTTCAGAGCGGTTCGCCGTCGTGATGCGAAAAACTGCCCTCCCCTCTCCGCTCTCGCTCTTCTACACGTGGCAACACATCCAGTGTATTTCTATGTACCGCTCCATAATCGATTTGTGAGCAGAATCCGCTCACAGTTTTCTAACTTCTCACACTTTTCCCTCCCATGCTCGCTTGGCCCAGCCGCAGTCTCTCACACTGTCATCCTTGGCATCCAACTTGAAGTTGTTTGAGGGGTCATCGTATTTTCCCTCCTGGACACCCGTAGGTTTCGAGATGCACAATGGTTGCCCGTTTGGAAGAATACACCGCATCTGCGACGACGGATACGGACATGCGCAGTCGTTGGGATGGCCAACACACTCTAGCGTGCCAGGACACACATACTTGTCACATTGGGACTCAAGCACTCTTTGTTCGTAGGAAACCTGGACATTTTGCTGGTGATGGAACTGGTCTTGCATGAAGTTGAAGAGCCCCGCAGAAGCTACGCCTAGAAGGACGTATGTATACACGAGTTTGAGCAACATGGCGAAGGAAGAGATGGAATTGGATTTCGTGTTCGAATGCTTGTGCAGGCGGCGGTTGGTGCGGCGCACGACGTTTTGGCTGCGACATTCTGCACCACCGGAAGCACGGTGCATGGAGCCGCATTGATGATGACCGATTCAGAGCTGGAATGGATTAAAGAAATTGGTGGGGGTTTTTTCAGAAGGTAATTGTGATTTTCTCATTCCCAGTGTGAATGGCTCTTGCGCTGACTGTACTTCAAGATCAATCATTCGGGGTACGAGTCACGAAAACCTGCCCTTGCGCTACTATCTTCACGTTCTACTCCATCTAGGCACAGCTTTTACCTTAGCAAAGCTGGTACTCCACAGAGCAGCGGGAAAAATTCTGTATAGAAACCGTGGTGGCGAATCGGGATGGTCAGTACATAAGTGCGGGGTGATAGATCTCCCATGCTGCAGAATAAAATAATTGTCCTCTCCAGGGAGAAACAATAATCACATTGTCCATTTGACACCCATAGTCCGTTTCGCCACTCGTTAAAAAAAATGGCATACATTTCTTGGTCACACGCGCCACAATAATCTACAAGGTCTGAATCAACCGGAGCCTTCGAAATGCTTTTTTTTTTCATATTGATACCCTCTGCTAGATATAAGTCTCGTTTACTTAGCCCGCAGTGGATAGATCTTTCGTATCTCTGTCATGTATCTTCAAAGCATTTTTTTTAGAAAATATATATATTTATACAAATGCGCTTTGGCACACCTAAAATTTATTTGGGGTTTATGTTTTCCGCCATCCGAACGGCTGGCTCAAGAGCGAATCCGAGCTCATTATGCATGCATTGCCTACTTCATCCTCTCGTAGTTGTGACTCACAATCTACACATTTAGAATTCTAATAGTTTATTATAATAAATCAGCGCACACCCAATTATGGTACTCAATTATGTTGAAAGGTCGTCGTATCACCACCAACGAAGTTTTCGACTTCAGAATCGAATAGGTATATTACCTAGTAGCAGAAAAGGCTGCTGCTGCCTCGTAAAAAGTTTTTCGACCTGATTTTTGTGTGTGTTTTTCCTTTGGAACATCCTCTTTTTGTGTAGTCTCTTTCGCCTTCTTGAACCCTAGACGTTCACAAACGCTAGACCATTTGGACATTGTGGACGAGGTTGAGGCCACAGAGTATGAATCTGTTTCGTGCTCAGACGATTTCTTGAATTCTGACATGGTCAATTGATGATCAGTGAATATTATTTTACCAGCCAATATTACTAGCCACTTTCTACGTTTATATATTTATTGGCTATTACTAATCCTAGAATGAGTTTTCTTTAATTTGAGAGCAAAAGAGCCACATGCGGCTGTGATCCCGTAAGCTCACATATTTGCCTGCAGTATTGGGGGATGTTAATATTTTTGCGGCATGGCGCCAATGACTCACGAAGGACCTGAGTTTTGCCAGAAAAAAAAAACTCTACAACGAATTGGCAGACAAGAGCGAGCACTGGTGATCTGACGGCAAAGAAAAGAAAGAAGGAGATGTGCATCCCGCAATTGCACAAGAAACACGCGTAAGTGAACGATCCAAAATCGAGTAAACTGTAATACGAGAACTCCGGAGTTGGTGGCGCGCCTCCAAATTAGCGTTAATCTAATGAATTGCCCCATTTAGCAGTACTGAGTATAAAAATGCAGAAATGCGTCAGAACAGTATAAGATGAGAATGAAGAGAAATAGGCTGAGTCCTAGAATGAGGTTATGACTCTTATCAAACCAATTTAGTCTAGCTCGAAGGGCTTGCGCCTCGATGTCAGCTACAGTATGGCAGGTGCAGCAAAGGTGAAGATCCCCTGGGGAAGAGAAATCGTAGACAGTAGAATCCAGGTCAGAGTCGGAAAAATCGATGGTTTTCATGAGTTTGTGGAGCAAAAAAACTACGCGAGTGGTGTAATTGTCCGCGCGAGTGTAAAAAAGAGGGGGCGAGCTGGGAATTGAACCCAGGGCCTCTCGCATGCTTGTATGTCAGTTCAGTGTACCGAACCGTCGCCCAAAGCGAGAATCATACCACTAGACCACACGCCCGATCTTGAACTTAAGCTACATAAGGATCTATAATCTATATGTTTTGGATATCTAGCCCACTTTTTTTCATTACATCTTACACATTATATATCTACTAACCTTTTCAACGCTCTCTCTGCATCTTCAACCTCTTTTTTCACCTCCTGAAGTGCCCGCAGCTCCGACCGCACGCCAAGTCCCCAGATCATACCATTCACTACTCCCGTGATGCCAATCACAGTACTTCCCACGCAGAGAAGCACGGAACTCCAGGGCTGGACGTTTGCCGCAAACGCAATAGCCACATTTATTACCACCACAAGAAATATCGAAAGCAAAAAATGAAGCTTTCTCCAGTTTGCCTGGCGAGGAATAGTGTGGGCCAAGTAGTGGCGGATCTCAATCTCGAGCTCGCGATACACATCCAACCGCAGCGAAGATTCATCCACTTCGGAGTCATGGGATCCGGTATCCAAATCGACCACTGTAAACTCCAATGAGTAGCCAAAGTGGTCTGAGTGTGAGCACTGCAACGGCGGCGGCAACAAATGGGTGAACTCCACTGCAGCCAGAACCGGGCGGATGCGACAATGGTCAATCAACGCATAATCCAAGCGAGTCGCTTCCCACGGCTTGCGAGTTGCCCGCCAGGTGTTCAACCTGGAATCGCATGTGACACCGCCCTTGGTAATCTGTTCCGCTGGGTCCATCATTGCAAGTTCTTCGGCCAGCAACACATCCTCGCCGTGCAACACGTCCCAGGAGTCACGAAGGTTTCCCTCGGCAGTGAAAAGTCGGTATGGCAACGAGCCCGGCTTGGAGTTCAAGTCGCCCACTTGGATCACCGCGTAGCCTGCCTTTTGGAGCAAACGCACCACCTTGGCCAAATCCCACGCTTGGCACGCTCTGTGGGTAGAGTAGGCCGCGTCGCCCGAAGCAGAATATGGTGCATGCATATGACTGTTGAGAAGCGCAATTTGGCGGCCATCGGGTTCTTCCAACACCGTAACCGCCAAACTTTTACCAACAAACCAATCACCTCGAAAAAACGCACTTGGCCGGCCATTGATGGGGAACCGGTACAAGAATGTTGACTGAATCGGCAATTTCAGCAACACAACCAACCCTGGTCCCGCCAATATGCCTGACATGAACCGCCGGCGGTAGGGGTAGGCGGTTTGGCATACTTGGTCTAGGTAGAGCCAATCTTCCTCCACCCAGACCTCCTGTAGCGCCACAATGTCGTACATGGCCAGAGAGAGCTCGTCTGCAATTGCACGGAGCCTCTCTTTGCGGTTTTTGGACACAAACTTGAGGCCCCACGTGTTAAACGTGAGGAGCTTGAACGTTCTCTTGTCCATAGAGTAGTAAATGGTTGTTTTCCTGCAGGTGTCTTTTGGCTGTTTGTGGATATGGTGGCATGGTGTTACTATTTTTGCGGTTTTCGTCCGCTGGATTTTAGTATTGTCGTTTTTTACTGGTAGTAATCTTGAGGCATTGTTTTCTGCTCTTCTTTTTTTTTTTACTCGACAGTGCCCCTCGAACGTTGTGGTTTGCTCTACTTTCCGGAAACTACCCACTGCGCGCGTCCAAATCAAAACACTGCATCAAATACACCTCCCATATCAAAATACACCTCCACCGGAAAGCTCGACGTACCATGTTTGCTGTCGGGTCGCCCAAACCTCCACTCGAGGAGTTTGATGATGTCAAGAAAGAAATGGAACAGTTTTCCCAACGCTTCAACTCCCTCATTCTAGAGAAAAAGTCCGCGGTACTCTCATCCAAGCAGCAGCATATCAATAAAGTCAACGAACTCGACCGAAGAGCGCAAAAACTACGAGATGAAATCGAAAATCAGCAGATAAGAAAACAGAAAACCCTCGATTCTATTGATCTGAGCCTAAATGATATCCGCTTGAAGCAAATCAAAGTCGACGGTTTGACCAAGCAACTCGAAACTCTCCGCTCCACAAAGGCCAGTCTCCAACCGGAATTGGATGCGGCTGAAGAGGAACTCAGACAAGAGGAAGAGGCGTTGGCCAATATCCGCCAGAACTTGTCTGACCAGGTATCCAAGGACATGGATGAGCTATTGAAGTTCGAGATGTACCTCGGTTTGAAAATCGAAGCGGTAGATGTGGATTTGCTTCGTTTCAGATTTGCCAACGTCGATTCACAGGACATTGACCGGGAAGTGCTGTGCGAGCTCTTCGTGGGTGGACCTGATTACGAGATACGCCGCACCCAACCAGTTTTGGATCAGCTGCGGCTTTCACAGATTGAGGAAAAATTGAATGCAGACGGTGACTTTGTCGTGTTCTTGAAGAGCATTCGGCAGTCCTTGCGCGAGTACATGTGATTTGTGGTCGGGCATTTTTCATTTTATTTTCTTTTTTTTTTTGCTACATGGCAAAAGTCACTATATACCCTTGGTCTTACCATTCTACCTTGGTCCCGATGCTTCTCCTGTCATTCTTTGTGACTCTTTTGTGCGTTTGCAACGTGTGGGCCTCCTTCGCGTTCGGGAACTCGACGCGGAAAAAAACCATGACGTTTGAGACCCAGGAGCACTTGGTGAAATCGACGTTCTGGCAGGACGTCCTCTGGAAGCCCCAGTTTATCAATCCTAACTCCACAAGTATATTTATTGCGGACAAAGGTTCGATCTTGATGTTTCCACGGCAATACCGTGAATACAGCAGATTGATGTTTTGGCGAAAACCGAGAATCCATCTAATTGAAGTCCAGCTCGGTGAAAAGAACTTCAAGACGTATGACGTGATTTATTATCCTTTGGTGACATTTTCTGCCGAGTGGAGCACTAGCGGAGCAATTCTAGAACGGGAAGTTGGCACAGGCTATGGTGTCAAGTATTCCTTGGATAAATTTCTTGAGCAAGATATTGTTACTGCAGGTGGCAGTTACGGGTTGGTGACCACACAAGGCCGCATCTCTCTTGGTGCTGACAGTGTAGTGTGCCGCGTACATGCTGGGGGAAAGGGTCAGCTACAAGTTAGTAGCCGGCTCAAGCATTTCCCTGAGGCGAGATTCAGGAAGGTGATTTGTTTTAACAATATTCCCGATTTCCACGAGGAAAAGTGGGAAAAAATCCGGACGTCTTTGGTGGGAGAAAGCCATGATGGTGTGGTGATTTATGAGGACTGGAACTTCAGCAAGCACCGATGTGTGACAGACCCGTACTATTTTGAAGATGCGAAAACCCGGCGATGGATCAACTAGGCGGTGCACAGCGGTCTGAACCGCCGGTGATACAGGTGGGAATTTATAATCAGTCTCACGCCAGCTGCGTTGGAGTGCAAATTGGTCCAGTCCTGCTGAATTTCTTGGATGATTTCACGATTCCTAAGTAAGTCATTGGTCAAGGAGGTCATCATCCACAGCACCTCGAGTTCTTGTGGTGCATGCTTTCTGAATACATGAAAATATACTTTTGCCATGGCGTCCAAGCTGGTGTAGTATTGTAGTAACTTGTCCTTTTCGAATGTGAGTGAACGTTCAAATTGCAGAAGCCGGAACGGGTCCATCATTGGAGCAAAATGGTGTTTTACCCGCTCTAACGTTTCGCAGGCAGTGCTTGACAGAAATAAGTTTTTCATCGGCAATGACATGGACTCCAACATAATCGCCATAAGATTGTTGTTATCCTCTACGTCTTCCGTGCATGCGTGGAACGCACTGCGCACCTTCTGTGCGTATGAGTCGTTTTCTTCAAGTGGAAGTAGGTCGGACACAATGCATCTCGCTAATCGGACATCTTCAGCGCCAATATCTAGAAGCTCTTGTAACCAGTATACGTAAGAAAATACTGAGTTTTCAAGCGTGTGACGCAAAGAACAATCTTTGAGCCTGTGGGTAGGCTCGCGCTCTTCTTGCGAGAAAGTCTTTTTGCGGGGAGTAAGCAATATATTCATGGAACGGGTGGTTGAGCGATTGCGGCTGTGAAATACCGGATGTGAAGAAGAATTAAAATAGAAAAAAAAAATGAGAGATAAGACGAACAAATTAAAATAAATATTGGACCATACGGCTTGTCCAGTATCACCCCATCCTGTTATCGCATGACACATATGGGGAAAAACTTGGCGCTCCTACACTTCGCACCGGACCTACCGGTTTTCACGCGCACATGACTCGGCGGATTTCGTCCACAAAGGACAAGTCACCTTGTAGGCCATGATGCTATTCCTAGCGGATATGACCACAATCTCCGAGTGGAGGACATTCTTGCAGGTTATGCGGTGGTTCCAGATGATCGGCGTTTGCGTCTAACAAATCACTTCCCAGTAGGTTTAAGCTGGATTAAATGGCTCATCTTCAGCCATTCGCGGACTTGTAAATACATGTTGAGTGGATGCTTCCTACTGTAAAAGGTCCACGGTCATAGGGTGTAGATAAATTCTCGAATCCATGCTACTTGATACCTTCATACAATGGTCAGTAGATTTACGTACCTAAATTGAGTTTCAAGACCGATCGCGGAGACAATTTGTCATGAAAATTGATATTTCTGTTTGATTGTGACGAGTGTGTGGAGACCGCTCATGATCTGATTAAAGCTATTACGATAGATTGTGACAAGCACTTTCACTTGACGCCTTTTGCTACTGCTCCGAAAAAAATGGCAGCGTGGATATTCGATTATATTCACGTAAATGAGCCTGTGTCTTCTTTGCAGTATCTAATGCGCCCGAGCGGCTCTTCATAATGCTTGGCTGGAAATGACTTTGTGGCAATATGCATAACGCTGAGATCCTATCTCCAATTACGAGACAATACTAACGGTATAAAGAATTTCGATTTCCACATTCTCCCCTTCTAATCTTGCTTAGCTTCTATCCTTCAGGAATCAAACATTCAAAGATGAGCGACCCAAAAACCAGAATCATTTCCCACATGAACAAGGACCATCAAATTGCCCTTGTTGACTATGTGGTTGTTTATGGAAACGTCAAATTGTCGTCGTTCGCTGCTGAATCTGTTCAAATCACGGACGTCGACGAAAAACAAATTACCTTAACATACAAGGACAAAGCTGGTGACGACAAGAAGCTGGTTATCATTTGGAACAATGCCATTGAACATGAAGGAGTCCGTGTGGTATCGATGAAGGACATCAAAGCCAAGTTGATAGCCATGGCCAAGTATGCTGCGGCGAAACAGGGCTTCTCCCATGTTCAAATCAAAAAAGTTGTTCTTCCATCAAAGCCAATTGAATTGGTGATGTATGTCTATGCTGTCGCGTCGGTCATTACCTTGTACGACAAACACATGCTCAGAAACTTGTTGACGAGTAGCTTTTTTACTGAAGTTGGACATTCCTTGCCATTTCTCGCCACTGGGTTCAAATACTTCGAAAACCACGTGTTGCAAATCTGCTTGGGTGTATATGCTATTCATTTGATCGAGGTTTTGATGGTAACCTTGCCTCGCACTCGCAAGTATAGAGTTCCTTTCCCTCAAAATATCGCTTGGGCGACTTTGAACTTCATTGAGGGTTTCCCAGCTTTCAGAAGATTAAAGGAATAGTAAAGAAGACTTATGGTATAAAAATTTTTGAATTCTTGTTGATAGTATTAATAAATGTCGGAAGACGTAAAAAGATAGTAAAGTATGGCATTATTGAACTAAAAGTTCTGTTTCGCTTTTCCCTCAACCACCTTACAAGCATGCGATCTTCTTGTAACAGTAGTTTGACCCTTGAACTGTTCCAATCATCAATTCGTTGAAAAGGTTAGTTCCGAAGGAAGAGCATATGTATATCAGTAGCTATATTCTAATGTAAAAGTTCAGCGTATTATTTCTGATTTTTGGTGTGTCGTTTTGAAAGTATGAATTTTTAAACATTGCAATTTTTTATTTGTTTCTGCAATTCTCTGTCGGCAGTGGCGAAATATACAAATTGAAAAGGAACCTAAAACTATAAATTGTAGAGTATGATATTAGAAAGAGCAAGATTCAATACATGGCTTTAGGAGTCTTTGAAGATTGAAGAAGGCGCTTCTTAAATCAAGGCTCATAAATAAAAAACAAAGATGACAAACAGATTGTGACAAGAAAAGATTCCGATATGAACATAACAAGGCAACTTGTCCGAGTGGTTAAGGAGAAAGATTAGAAATCTTTTGGGCTTTGCCCGCGCAGGTTCGAGTCCTGCAGTTGTCGTTTTTTTTATTTGAATGAATCTGAGACCAGAACAACTGATCTTTCAAAAAACACTACATGCACACCCCTCGTATGATCGTATTGCGTTGATCAATCAATCCGGTTAGGTCACAGGCATTACACACTAACGATGAGAGAAGGCAAAGTTGCAGTCATTACTGGAACGAACTCCAATTTGGGTTTAAATATCGCCTATAGGCTTCTCACCGAATCCTCCCCAGATACAAACTTGACCATTATCGTTACTTCGAGAACACTTCCACGAGTTAAGGAAGCTATAACAAATATCAAAGAGTATGCGATCGAGAAGCTTCCAGAAAGAACTGGTTACCTCGAATTTGACTATCTACTCGTTGACTTTACGGATATGGTCTCGATCGTTTCCGCATACTATGAGTTGAACAAAAAGTACAAGCATATTGATTACTTGTTTGTGAACGCTGCACAGGCTGTGAATAATGGCATCGATTGGTTCCAAGCCACTAAATCCGTTTTAACTAATGTGATTGAATCTGTCACGTTTCCCAAGTTCAAGCTTCAGCGTGTTGGTGTAAAGTCAGACGATGGTATGGGGCTTGTTTTCCAGGGTAACGTTTTCGGACCTTACTACTTTGTGCACAAGATAAAGCACTTACTTCAAGGCGGCGGAAAAATTGTTTGGGTTTCTTCTATTGTGGCTGAACCAAAGTACTTGTCCTTCGAAGACTTGCAATTGCTTAAAACGCCTGAGCCATATGAGGGGTCAAAGAGATTAATAGACTTAGTTCACGTGGGAAATTACGAGAGGTGGAACAAAGAGGGCGTTTTTTCCTACGTAGTACACCCAGGTGTCTTCAACAGCTTCTCTTTTTTCCAGTACCTAAATTTCTTCACTTATTACGGAATGGTAATGCTTTTCTATATCGCAAGATTTATGGGATCTACCATCCACAACATTTCCGGTTATACAGCTGCTAACTCTCCAGTGAGTGCCGCCTTGACAAGGCCAGATCAATCAAAAAAATTGGCCGCATGTTGCAACAAATGGGGGAATGAATTTTTGGAGTCCCTTGAAATTGACACCACTGGCGCAGAAGATGTACAGCAGTATTTGGATGGACTCGCAAAAGAATGGGACGAGAAGCTAAAGGATCAAATTGTTGAAACCCGCATTCCGTAAATATCATTCACTGCAATATAGGCTATACTCTGTAATTTAAGCAATTACAACCGCAACCAACCGGGCATTCTTTTTCTTCGGCGTCATTTTCTATGTCATCGGGAAACCACCACGATGCAGCGCAATCAGAATGTAGGACGTGCTCGCAATGAATACAGAGCACCACTCTCTTAGATATGACTAATCCACAAAGACCACAATATTGTAGTTTGCTTCTTTTGCTTGTGTTCCAACTATTATTTTTTGCAGATGCTATGGGAGTAATTGGGGCTAGCAACTCTTGATTTGGTCCCAAGGCCTTTCTGTATCTGAATCCATATTCACAAGTGTGTGCAGCAAACGATGATTCTGATTGAAATTCATGCAGCTTTTCTGGGTAATTAAACTTCAAGATTTTGATACGGTTAAACGGCAATCCCCACAAGAAAAGCGCTTCAGCGTATTTCTCTCTGTAACTCATTATCTTTTCGGTGTCAAGCTGACTCAATAAAGATCCAGAATACACATGCTCATATAGATCCAATGATTCAATGTTCTTCATCTCAATGGTGAATGAAGGTGGTGGCTTGGGTTTGCCTGAAGTTTCTGACACTTGACCTAGTTGCGTATTTCTTCTCGGAGGAATGCTCTTTTCTTTTCTTGAAAATGCCAGTCTAGAGGGCCTTCTGTAACTTTCAGACCACCGATGATGCTTAAGCGAGGGCTGATCCCATTGAAAAGATTGGTCCAGTAACGGAGTATAGGACCCATATCCTTTTTTCATAGGACTTGAAAAAATAGGGGATGTGCTCCTTGAAAAATTTGAGTTTGGAATGGAAGGTGGTTTCTGGATATCGAATTTTGCACTCAAGACCGAAGGTTTTCTGGAAAGAGAAAACTCGTCGGATGTTGCCCGATGCGAGGTCAAAGACCCAATTGCTGAGGATTCTTTAGATTGTCTCACAGAATGTCTATGTTCTTTTGCATCAATGGCGGTCAGCAGCTGAGGCAAGGAAGAATAAGGAGTGTGAAAGGGAATTTTGTAGTTACCATTCTCTGAAGCTTTCAAGTTGCTAATATTCTCAAAAAGAATGCATGAGAGCATTGCAAGCATTTGCAAATTTCCTTTCTTCTCAAAATATTGAAAAAGTTGAATAATCAACCATGAATACCCAAAGGGGTGAGAGCCCCAGAAAAACCGACCCTTGAAATCGTCTTGATTGAAGTAAGTGTCTTTAGTTACGTCAGGAACATCATTAACCCCTACATCTTTGACTAGAATCATCTCCACAATCTTCCACACATCACTCAACTCGCTATACCCATTTGAAAAGGCCACCTCACTATTGTATCTAGCAAGATTCTCTGGCGAGTCACCAAGAACACGGTATTCACATGCAAGCTCATACTTATCAGGCATGAGATGGCTAAAGTCGAGAATCGTAACCACATTTTTAGTCGCTTTTCCGGTCTTTTTTGTTCTTTTCGTTGATCTCAGACTTGTCTCACCATGTGCGGAAGACCTGTAGTTCGAGCTTGGCCCAGCCCCACTGAATGTTCTATCTATGGAAGACTTGATATCCGCTTCCCTCAAAAACTTGCGATCCATACTTACGGCGCCCTTGAACATTCCTGGCATTCGAGATCGAGAAGGCACATCACTGTGAAGCATTTCATTCCAATCATTTGACAAGCTGTCTTCGGATGACTCCGAACTGAGGGATGTTCTCTCGTCTTCGGAGTCGGAGTGTTCAGTTTGCGAACTGTCTTCCTCATCAGATGTTGCCTCTCCTTGTGAATCAATCTCATCATAGGCATTTCTAATCCTTCCCACTCCAAGTCCGCTGTGTTTAAATTTTGATATTTTCAATTTCAGATTATGCTTTGCTTCATCAACATTATCTCTCTTAGGGATAAAGAAACAAACCAATTGCCCAGTTTCAGCCCAAACTGCCCCACATCCTTTTGGCAAAGGTGTTGTATCGTGCTTAATGTTGCCATCTAGTCCCATTAAATTTTCGCTTGTGGAAATTTCTTTGGGTGAAGCTATCTCCTGGCTGGTCAAAAGTTTGTCGTTGATTGCAGGAATCAAATCTCCATCTTCTTCATCTTCTTCGTCTACCAATGCCGGGAAAGATCTAGCTAGCGAAGTTGCAGCTTCATGTTCATTGATCAAATCATCTACCCAACCTTCGTCGCCAACCTCAATTTCATTTTCACTTAATTCACTGGCATTGCCATCAGTTCTGTCGTCAAGCATTAAACTATCATCAAGCTCGATCTTATCTCCCAAAAGATATCTCAAGCACGGCTCCAAGCAGTACTCATTGTACTTGTTGGAATAAAACTGAGCAATGTTGTCAAGGGTAGATAGCATCTGCTTTTTGATTGGTGCCGTTAGTTCATGTGTTTCTTCGATGTCAAATTTGATCTCATTGTACTTTTTCTTCTTATTCTTGCGTTTGGTATCAATTTGTTCCAAGTAAGGGTACATTTTAGGAAATTGAATCTCAAGACGAATGAAAATGAGCTTCTGCTCTGCAGAGGCTTCTTGGTTGTTGGTTGTTACATTTTCCGGCTGTGCTGCCGTTCCAACAGAAGAGGTTGCAAGTGGAGGCCGAGAATTGCTAGTTGTTCCCGGGTTGTTAACTCCGGCAATGGGAGCAGATATGGTGGTTGGGATATTCTGAGCGATCGAAGAGGAGGTGTTTCCTGAGGAGACATTTTGCTGCACGGGAGTGGGTGGAACGACACTTCCTGCGTTTGCCAGTGTTGTGCCCTGAGTTATTGAGCCCGTTGTGATTACAGTTTCTTGAATGCTATCTTTCCTTTCCTCGATTGGAGAAGGCAAGATTGTGCTTGAATTTGGCTCAGTATCCTCTTCCGAAACGGGCAATGGGCCTCTGAGAGACATTACTAGGTGGCCTGTCGATACAGAAATCTTCTCGAAGCGAATCTTGGGAAATTTGTGGCCCACGATACTGACTTCCTCGCCCAAATTGGAGGGACCATCCTCTTTTTCCACAGCCAGATTATCTTGAAGATGGCTTCCAGCCCTGCCCATGCGCACACCGGAAATCCAGGTCAAATGATTGAGCTGCGAAGGACCACCAGATGATTCTTCCGACTGCTTGATTTTGATAAGTGCTAGTGATGAGAGAAAATCTCCACTTGGGTCTTTTGAGAGGTCTCTCAATGACAAGGGCGGCTCTGTACAATACGTGTTGTATTTCATCGGGAGAGCCTTGGCGAGCGCCGACTCCTCGCTGATTTCAGAAGCAGGGGTGGTTGATTTGGAACATGCAAGACTGGAACCGTTGGATCCGGTTTGGCCCAGTACAAGCAAAGAACCCATGAGATGCTGATGGAGCGGGTTATAGTTGACCAAACTGTACAAATCTTCGTCGTGAGGCCAGAGTTTCAAGTCGAAGTCCTGCGACGACCATGTGACCAACTGGTATTCTTTCCACGAGTGCTTGCTCTCGAAGTTGGCGTAGGCGCCGTGCCGTGTACGCCAGAGAAAGTCTTTGATCGGGCCGTTGTGGCCCTTGAATGAGTAGTGGGACGTGCAGTCCAACACACCTGTGTCGCCCAACGCCCGAGCAGTCTCGTACACCGACTCGTAGTTAACTACGTGTACAGCATTTCCGCCGCCGCGAACCGGCATGATTCCGCACGCGTGGTCATTGCCGAACGGGAGCGACCGAGCACGGGCGACCGGGAAGTCTGTTTTTATGATAACCGTAGGCTGGAGTCCCCCATCTGCAAGCAGCGAGTTCAAGTCCCAGTACTTGACAGTCTTATCGTTTGAGCAAGTCAAGATCTTGTTGCGCCCACGGCTGAAGTCCAAGCCGTTGATCTTCCCTGCGTGGGCATTGTCTATATGGAGCACGGGCTTGGCACCGTTTCGCGAGTCCCACAAGTAGAAGCTGTGGTCGTGACTCGAGGCGATCTGGTATGGGTTGCTGTGGTTCCATTTGATTTGGGTCGCGCCCGCGCGCCACTCGGCCCACTTGCCCACCGGCCGGCGGGGGGTGCGCATATCCCAGCTGAGGATGAAGGTGTCAATAGAGCACGTTGCAAGCAACTCCGGATCCAGCGGGTGGAAGTTGATATCCGTGATGGCACGTGTGTGGCGGTGGAGCACATTTTGGATGGCGTTGTTGGCAGGCCGCGCCAAGTCCCACAAGAGCGCCTTTTGGTTGGAGGTGGAGATGCACCAAGATGGTTTGATGGCGTGGTGCGGCGACCACTGCACGTCCGCCACCTCCCACGATGTCACTTGCCGGAGCCAGCGGGGGATACGAAACGGATCGTCGAGATCGATGATGAAGAGGCCGCGGCGGCCGGCAAGCACCGCGTCCCTCCCATTGGGAGAGAGCGACATGGCGCTCACGGCACCGTCCACACGCACCGAGAGAGAGTTGCCAAAAGTAAGTGAGTCGTAAGGATCCGACATGGACAGCTTCCTGTGGTAGTCCGGTAGTGGGGTCCGGGGGGCCGGTGGTGAGGATGCCGACAGTGAGGTAGGCTGGTGGTGGGGTACAGGCCCAGGCGTGCGGTGTATGAGGATGGAGTAGGCTAGACACCCGTGCCTCCCGCGATTGGATTTGCTTCTCACCGGACCTCCGTGTATCTGCCTCCACCGTTGCCTTCATCTGACATCTCTTCCACTTACGCCGCCTGCAATGTCGACCGAAGAAAAAGACAGAGAGTTTGATGACGACGAAATTGAACAGGAGTTCAATCATGCGCCGGAATCACACTCGGACTCCAAGCACGAACCTGTCACCACCGCGTCGCTTCTGGAACTTCCCGAGTTAACGAGAAAAGACAAGACGCTCCAGGAGATGCTCGAGCTCATGGAGGGTGACTTTGCCCCCATCATCCCCGATGCAGTCACAGACTACTACTTGGCCAAAAACGGCTTCCAAACCACAGACGTGCGTATCAAGCGCCTTTTGGCGTTGGCGACGCAAAAGTTCATCTCCGATATCGCCCAGGATGCCCACGAGTACTCCCGCATCCGAAGCTCCTCCGCGGTGTACAATTCGTCCAACCCACAGTTGCGGGCAAAGCAGCTTCTACAGGGTCAACAGTATGCAAACCAGCAGAATGCTGCCGCTGGTGCATCTGAGGGAGGAGCGGAGCAACAGCAACCGCTGTCACACGCGACAAATGCAGGCAACCAGCAGGGAAAGATTGTTCTCACCATGGAAGACTTGAGCAGTGCGCTTAGTGAGTACGGTGTGAACACGGCAAGACCTGACTTCTATCGCTAGAACAACACGGGTGTATATTTTGGTTACGATACATGTTTAAGATAAGGCTTTTTGTCTTTGAGATTGATGTAGATGTCTAAAAAAATTTGGTAGAAGTCTACGAAAATTTAGTATCGCAAAAAGTAGCGGTTGCCCACAGAAAAAAACGACAACTGCAGGACTCGAACCTGCGCGGGCAAAGCCCAAAAGATTTCTAATCTTTCTCCTTAACCACTCGGACAAGTTGCCTTATCGTTACAAATTACATCAAAGAAACGAACCAGTCATGCCGCAAACATATTTGAAGGATGCGGTTGTCTGTTGAATCAAAAATCGTGCTATAATATAAATAAGATATAGTTATGCAAAGCTCGTACGGAAACGAGAAAAAAATCTGGGGATGTTTACATGCAGGCCAACTTTGTGCTGATCTATCCCATATGCGATCCAGACAAACTCCCGCTTAATTTACATAAGCGATGTCATTCACAATAGTTTAAATGACGAATAGTATGATCTCCCGTACATAAAATATGCCAAAATTTATATTCCTGGTAAAAATATATTTCTAATCCGTTCGAAATGGCTCTGTGTCCAGAATTTCAATCATTATATTATATGCAAGACACACACACACACGGATTATTTCTAGTACTGTGAAATACTATCATATAAAAAAAGGTATTATATAGCTGAAATATTGCGTTTGTGTCTTCACTCAAATTTTCAACATTAAATCAATCCTCTTGATATGGTGAATGAACTCACCAGCTGATACAGCAGATCATGATTCAAGTGCCACGATAGACTAACTTAATTCCAAAACGAAATCTATACACACACTGGGTGTCGTTCGCAACTTCATCTTGTTTCATAGTGAAACAAGGGACAAAAAGTGGGTGCCCAACAGTACTAAAGGTGTTTCAAAATTGTCGTATATACTCATTTGAGACACAAATCAATTAGATTTATTTCTCATACAAAATTTACGAGATGCTATATAATGAGGTTTGCAACTGTAAGGTCCCCTGTAACCATTTAAATGGGCAAAGAAAAGGATGTGGTCTTTCACATAGACAAAACTTACCAATTGAAACAAAAATTAGGTGAAGGTGCGTACGGCATTGTCTTCTCCGCTATTCACAAACCTACTGGCATAAAAGTGGCCATAAAAAAAATTGAACCATTCTCCAAGAATTTGGTTTGCTTGAGAACTATTCGGGAACTAAAGCTTTTGAATTTTTTCAGCCAGCACGAAAATATAATCGGATTCTACGACGTATTAAGACCACGCAGCATTGAGCATTTTCATGAAGTATATTTGGTCCAAGAATTTATGCCAACCGATTTGCACAAACTTATCTATTCGCAAGTTTTACTGGATCAGCATATCAAATACTTTGTTTACCAAATCATCAGAGGCCTCAAAGCAATCCACAGTGCTAATGTAATCCATCGGGATTTGAAGCCTTCTAATATCTTGGTCAATTATAATTGCGATGTGAAGATTTGCGATTTTGGTTTAGCACGGATTCATGCTCCACACCATAAATACTCACTGCTATTTGAATCGAAGCTCACAGAGTATGTTGCGACTAGATGGTATCGGGCTCCAGAAATAATGCTTCTGCACTCTCTGTACTCCACTGCGATTGATCTTTGGTCTGTAGGATGCATAATGGCGGAGATATTCCTTTGCCAACCATTGTTTCCAGGAAAAGATTATAAGCACCAATTAATGTTGATTTTTCAATTTCTCGGGACTCCCCAGAAAGAAAAATTGGAGACTATTAAGCTGGAAAGAGCAAGAAACTATATTAAACTGTTACCTGGCTATGACCGCATAGATGTTTCTGATTTTTTTACAAAACACCCTCGACGAATTGCAAGATACGGATATGAAGCAATAAATCCCGACGGATTAGATTTGATGGAGAGCTTACTCATATTTGACCCAATTGAAAGACCCAATGCAGAAGAGGCTTTATCGCACGAATATTTGAGCGAATACCATGATATCTCAGACGAGCCAGTGTCCGATACGCTTTTGGTACCGGAAATATTCGATCTTGGAGAAAAGAACCCCTCATCGATGGCTACTTTAAGAAGGCATTTATATGAACTTATTATGTTTATGAACGGTGAATAATAAATCCTCATGGAATTGAGACAAACGGGCCTATCTTGAAAATTGTCATTTATAATATACATAAAACTTTGAATCATATTAGATTCTTTAAATCAAGAACCTGAAGTCCTCTTTGACTTGAGAGCCATTATTTCCTTTTCCTAATTCGCTTTCCCAATCCATAGTCTCGTTTTCAATTCTGGCGTTTAAGAGTGTCAATCTCCATCTCAATGCAACGGCACACAAAATTGCTAAAGCGATAAAGACACAGTTGCAGATGAAAGCAACAGAATAACGAGGAGCATCAGAAGGAGAATACAAGTAAGAATTCCAAATGGATGCAGAGTTGGAGAGACAGTTCATCAAAGAAAGTGCGATAGCTCTCTTCAATGGTGGCCGAGGAACAGAGTTCGACATCCAGGACAAAATTGTTGTGAATGAACAATAAAGG
This sequence comes from Clavispora vitiphila, assembly GCA_030557995.1. Classification (NCBI taxonomy): domain Eukaryota; kingdom Fungi; phylum Ascomycota; class Pichiomycetes; order Serinales; family Metschnikowiaceae; genus Clavispora; species Clavispora vitiphila. The sequence continues at coordinate 53,092 of JANIJR010000014.1, forward strand.
GAAGGAACCATTATGACCATAGCAAAATATCTTGCACCCGTGTTCAAAGTAGACACAGAAATAATAAACGAGACCAAAGAGACTATCATTGGGGTGATTACGTGATAGAATCTTTCTCCAGTCTTATCCGCATGACGGGCCCAGAGGAAGGTTGAAACTACTGCAAGCAAGTATGGAGGTGCAGTTAAAACCAAAGTGACGACCTTAGTGAAATTCAAAGTTTCAACAATTGAAGGAAAAAAATTTGTCACACCACAAGCGGCAACCAACCAAGAAAGAATTCCAGTACACGCCCACACTTTGATATCTGAGACACACAATTTGAAAGCACCCCAGTAAGACTCTTCACTAATGTTGTCAGAATCATCTTGACCAGTCTCGCAACGAATTTTGTACAACAAAACTTCTCTTTCAAGTTCATTTAACATTTTAGAGTTGCTTGGCATGTCTGGCAAGACAAAGTATGCAATAGGTACAATACCCACGGTAATAGCACCTTCAATAATGAATAGCCATCTCCAAGATCTCAATCCATGAACATGGTCCATGTTTTGCACAATTGCTGCTGCGATAAGACCTGAAAAGGCACCGGAAAGCAAAGACCCAGAGTACAATATTGAATTTCTCACTGAAAGTTGAGATCTTGTGTACCAGCAAGATAAAATGTAAAGAGCAGATCCAAAGAAACCTGCTTCGACAAATCCCAAAACAAATCTTGCCGCAAACAAACCTCCGAAACTCTGAGTAGCTGCCGTACAGGTGGAAATTGTTCCCCAAGCAGCCATAATGACAGTGATGAAAATAGACGGCTTTTTAAATTTGTTCAAAAACATGTTAGCAGGAATCTGCATGAGAATGTATCCGACGAAAAGAATGGAAACACATGTTTGATATTGATTCCCCACCAAATTTAAATCATCTTCAAGTCCACCTAGTCTTGCACTGGCAATATTGTTTCTATCCAAGTAATTCAAAATGTACAAGATAACCAACATAGGGAGCAATCTGCGGTCAACCTTTCTGGTTACTTTTTTGTGGATCTCATCAATTTCTTCCTCTGTGTATTGCTGTAGTATTTCGGGCTTTGCAATCCTTTGCAACAGTTTCGCAGACTCAACATGAGATATTTCAGTTTTTTCTATGTAAGTTTTGTCCATGATCTGATAAAAGCAATCTTTTTTAAATTTGGGAAAATAAAGCTACAGAAATCTTAGTACTTATATGATAAAGGAGTGCATAATTATTTGTCTTCACAAGATATCTGAGGTAAGGTGGGGAATGTTCGCGCTTAGAACATAAATGTGGGGGACAGTTCCACAGGCGCGTGGGGGCAACATGTGGGGTAGCACATGACTGCGACGTCGCATACATATTTTCCATACGTATACAAATTCTTGACCCAAATTTACGGTTCTGTAAAAAAACTTTTGTGGACTACTTGAAATCCTTTACCGATTTGAGAAGTTTTTTAAGCAACTACGTTTCTTCGTTAACGCAGACAAAACAAAGCCATCATTTCAGTTCAGCCGTCTGTCCGGCAGGATATTTAAGCGCCTGCCCCCAAACAATAGCGTTCCCCCACCTTGATGAGATATCATGTAGATATTTTTATTTGCCCGTGCCTTCCATTAAGAAAAATGAGAATATTTATCTAATTATAAACTTCAGTCTCATCATTCAATTAGTTTGTTCAGGATAAAGAGCTGCATAGCTCTTGTTGATCACTTATTCTTCTCCTTAGAGTGTCGAACGCTTGCTAATTATATGTATTTCATATTCTTACTGATACTGTTTATGAACTCAAAAAAAGAATTAAAAAAAAAAAAGCATTTGATTCTTTGGTGCTGTATATATATTTGGACATTGCTGTTGTCGCATTGTTATCATGGGGTAATTTGAGAGTGGACATTGAGTAGCTTAGGCGTGCATATTGAGTACAGCAACAGATTAAAGCAGTACAACTTCTATGTCTTGTGCAAATAGATTTGGTGTATGCAAATTTACATCCCAGCGATTCAAAATTTCTAGCCCGAATAGTGCAAATACTCTCCCAAAATTTTGAAATTTTGCATGGACTGGGGCACGCAACTTTTCTCCTTAAGAAGAGCTATTTTTAACAAATTCGTGTTCATTTTAGCCGAACGGAAGTGCGATCAAAACTTCCAAGGCGGTCAAGGTTTATGTGCAAACCCACGGAGGAGTGGTTATAATACGCACTTGTGATGTGCACGTGATGTTATATCCGGTGTGGTTAAGGAACTTGACTGAGGTCGATAAAGCTAGTCCAAGCAGAATGTCAAGATTTAATGAAAACAAGGGCTTTCATGAAGAGAAGGAGGTTCCAAGAGCCAAACAGCAAAGCATCAATAAAAGCGAAACCATTTCCAATGAATCGATACCGACGGCAAAAGGCGAAAATGGGAACCGCTTCATACCTGATGGCGACTCTACCCCAGGATCCCCTGATTTAGAATTAGGCACCAGTTTTGAACGTGAAGGCGATATTAATTTGGACCAAACTATCCTGGAACCCAATGCTTTTGAAGATCAATGGGGGGTCGAAATGGACCATGATGAGGACGAAAGCGAAACAGATAATGAAAGGCAAATCGTTAGGGACGAATATGACGAGGCAAATGAAAGCGAAAATGACAATGAGCATGATGAGGGCCATGAAGATGAAGATGATCTTGCTTCAGGTTACTGGTCAGGAGACCTGGTTGATGACGAAGGTGATTCTCATCCAACGCAACAGCATAGAGGCGCAAATTTGCTTCGCAACCTAATGCAGCAAGGTTCTGTTGATCTTTCTGACTCGAATTTGTTGGATGTCATGCAAAGAATAGTTGGAGGAATGGGTGATACATCTTTTGGAAGACAGAATTCAGAATATGACCATTTGATCGAGAATTTAGGGCTCACGGATCAGCCCTATTTAGTTCTTGAGACACTCAACGAGTTACTGGAACGTATGTTGATGATGAATGGCTATACGGCAGAAAGGTTGATCCCTGCGGGAAGATTGGCGAAGGCAATTGTACAAATTTTGAGTGACCCGCGTTTGGTCGAAGAACTCGAACTACATCTTGTTGCTTGCAGATGCCTATATAATTTCCTTGAAGTAAATCAGGATTTCATTCATCATGCGTTAAGTAATGATGTTGTGAAGGCCTTGGTTGAACGCATTTCGGAAATCACTTATATCGACTTGACAGAGCAAGCCCTACAAACGTTGGAAATCATTTCAAGAGATCCACGTGCCCATCTGTTGATTGGTGACTGCAATGGTTTACAAGCTTGTTTAAGAAATCTTGACTTTTTGACAATTCATGCTCAAAGAAAGTGCCTCACTATTTTTGCAAATGCTTGCACGAACATATCAAAATCAAGATTCCTCTTAGTGGAAAGCGCATTTCCTCTCTTGTCTCACGTTGTTGAAAATTATAGAGATAGGTTGGTTATTGAGAATGCTTGGCTTGCAATGTCCCGGATCATTGCGAGCTACAAACAAGAACCAGACTACGTTGGGAAACTTTTCGAAAATACGTCTCTATTGAAGCAGATGGTGGAAATAATTTCCAAATCCTGCAACCCTACTAGCACTGAAAGCGGTTTGAATTTTCGTACAAACATAGCTTTATTGAAATCGTTGAATATCATCTCTGCAATGTCAATAAGGATCTCTGACATTTTATTGGATTTGAATGTTGGCTCACAAATTTGCTCTTCTCTCAACAGATACAAGAAAGAGGAAGATAGAAAAGATGTTTCCGTGCTGGCAAACGAGTCCATGCCATTTGAGAAAATTGTTCCAATTGAAGCTGTCATAGCTGCACCCAAAGAATTACTCTATCTGTTTTTACAATTGATAGAAAGCATTTTGCCGATACCAAATGGGGATGAATCTATTATGGTTCTCGAGAAAGGTAATATTGATGCTGATTGCATCAAAGAAAGAGTAGATTTTTTCAAGAACTGTGAACCTACTAAGTTTTGGAATTTCATCAATACTGTTTGGCCTGTCCTCATTCACTCTTTTCAAGGATCTATGGATATAGATGTCCGAAGAGAGGTTTTGATTTGCGTTTTTATGATTGTTTCATACGCGCATGAGGCAAATTATAGACATGTTGAAGGCTTTGCTTCATTGTCTGGAATTCTAGTTTCGGTAACTAGTTCCAGCAGAAAAGTATTTTCTACAGACTTCATCAAAGAATCTTTGACTTCAAATATGAGTCTTGCTGGACTTAAGCTGACTCTGTCGCTCTTCTACGTTTTCCTCATATTGAAAAATATCATGGGAGATATGCAACCAGAATTTTTCCGTTCCTTAGAGAGGGACGGTCTATTCAATGATCTCTTCTTCATTACTGACAACATAGAATCAATCTCTTGCATCTCTCCAGAAACCGATGTCCTGGCAGAGGACCCTGATGGAAAATTGGATAATACACCCCTCACCTCTTTTTTCAATAGGGGTAGTCCTCATGAGATTTTCAGAAGGGTAGAGTCACCTCTGTTCCTGAAAAATACTTTCAGAAATATGATGTTCATTGGTAAACAATTGAGGACGCTTTATCAAGAGTACAAAGATTTGAATGTCACTCATGTGACAGATAATGTGCTACTATCTGAGATTATTCAGAGGTTATCTAGCACTCTGCCTATGGCATCTGTTTCTGAGTGGGACAATATCTGGATGTCACTTAAATGCTTGTTAGATTCAGGAGATGGTGGTTTATCTACTTTCGAATTAATGAGCCTGGGCTTGATCTATCATTTAAAAAGTCTTTTGAAGAACAACGGAGTTAGCAACCTATCTTCCTCGGACTTTTCATCAAACTGCAAATCCTCCTTCGTTCGGATACTTTATTCTGACAACGGATCAATTTCTCGCATCATACACATACTTGAGGATTCCTTGTCTAGAAGGGAATCGTTCGATGTGTATACAAGTGGAGATAATGCTACAGGTAACCCAATTAATAGTGCTGCATCTATGGCGAAACAAGTGAAGATCAAGCTTGTTCCAAACCAATCAAACAATGAGGTCTTGAGTCCAGGAATGGAAACTTTCAACATCTCGGTACATGCCATTGCTACTTTCAAATCCATAGGAACATTTTTACTGAACCATTTTAAGGTTAATTCCAAGGGGCCAAACGGAGGTGCAGTATCACTGCAACAAATAAGTGAGTCCGATGAAGAAATGAGTGAAAATGAGGGACTTGTCAATGTTGACTTCTTCCTCAATGAAGATTTAATCCCGGAGGAAACTACTGTTTTCGGAGCCATATTCAAAGGGGTTCAAACCACAAAAAACGTTAGTAAGGTCGACCCGGGTGATATTTGGTTGAAGCAACACGTCATATTATACAAGGTTTCAGATTCTGGCGCAAAACAGCTAAAAAAAGAGGTTTTTTTCAAAGATGATTCTTCAGAGTTTTGTGATACTGACACTGGCTCTATATTTGCGCTTTTGGCGGCATTGTTCGAATTGAATGAAGTAGTAAAGCAGTTGTGTCCGAATTATTGTGCTCTCCTGCCCGAATCATTCAGGAACTGGAACTTGACTGTCAAACTCAACAGACAATTGGAAGATCTTTTGATTGTGGCGAGCGGAACTTTGCCGAATTGGTGCATACGGATTGCTAAAGACTTTCCGTTCCTTCTTCCTCTCGAAACCAAAATCCTATTTTTGCAGAGTACATCATTTGGCTGTTCTCGTTTGATTCATAACTGGCAATTGAGGAGTTTGAAAGAAACTCCTGATGAATTTTCTAGGTACTCGTTTCAGGGAGCCAATGCAATCGGTCGGCAAATTGGTAGGCCATCAAGAATAAAGGCCAGAATTTCAAGGGATCGTTTTTTCACTAGCGCGATGAGAGTCTTGCAATTTTACGCGAAATCACCAGATGTGCTAGAGATTGAGTATTATGACGAAGCTGGCTCAGGTCTTGGTCCAACTTTAGAGTTCTACTCTACAACTTCGAAGGAGTTTTGCAAAAGAAGTTTACATCTATGGAGAGATGATGGAATTGATACAATCGATGGCTCCGATAATGGTGAATATGTGATTAGCAATACTGGACTTTTTCCTCGTCCTCTCCACCCAAGACAAATTGATACAGCGAATGGCACAAAGATTCTTTTTTTGTTTTCTCAATTGGGCAAATTCATCGCCAGAGCATTAATAGACTCCAGAATGGTTGATTTTAATTTCAACTGTGTATTTCTTGCCATGATACGTGCCCTGCAGCTATTCGATGGAGATTTAGAAAATCATACTAAAAATGAGTTTGAGCTGATATCAGTCTTGAAATTGATTGACCCAAAACTATCTATGGCATTGGAGAAATTAAAGTTATACCGAAACTGCAGCGATGTGACTAGTCAGAGACCTAATGACGTTGACATCGAAGACCTATCTCTCTCCTTCGTCTTACCTGGCTATCCTACATATGAGTTGATACCTAATGGTGCGGATACTATCGTTACGTCTGGTAACGTCGATCTCTATATCAGCAAGGTGGTGGAAAATTTTGTGTTCCGTGGTGTTTATCATCAAGTAAAAGCATTTGTGAATGGGTTTTCTGAAGTTTTCCCTATCAGCTCACTTTCCATCTTTACATCTGATGATCTAAATGAAATATTCGGGAGCTCTCAGGAAGATTGGTCCAGAGAAGCTTTAGCGGATGCTATAAAACCAAATCATGGTTACAACCAGGATTCAGTTACCATTGAACGCCTCATCAATGTTTTAATTGATCTTTCCATTGAAAACCGTCGAAAATTCTTGAAGTTTTTAACCGGATCGCCCAGATTACCTATTGGTGGCTTCAAGTCAATGCGTCCAGAATTTACTGTTGTGCGGAAGTACGCTGAAGACGATCTTACTAGCGACGACTATCTTCCTTCTGTTATGACATGCGTTAACTATTTAAAGTTGCCTGACTATTCACTGGAGTCAATCATGTACAGTAAGCTAATTGAAGCTATCACTGAGGGTGCTGATGCATTTCACCTTTCATAGAGTATCTGAATTAAATACAAATAGAGGAGGCTGTTATTCAATTTCCGGTTTGTAGTCATAGTGGGATTGTGAAAAATGAAATCCAGCTTTCATCGAGGTATTCTTTACAGGTAGAATAATTATAAAGCTAAGGGCATTATATCCCTTTTAAGACTAAATGTTGACTGATTTTAACTCGTTTCCGGTCACCATTTATATTTTCTTTTACTACAACTCGTGTTTTTATTTGCAGTTTTGTGCCAAATTATTACAAACTTAGAAACATTCATCCATCACTTGCAATATTATTTTAGGAAAAAATAAAAACTTCTAGCGATAAATTCCAGGAGTTCAGAATAAGCCACTTAAATCACAAAAATATAACTGATTAGGTCAATCGCTTTCGAAAGGAGAAGCGTCCACTTGATGAATACTCTGGCACGGAGAAGTGCATATTGTGAGTACACCTGCACGCATTAAGTACCGCTGTTGTTCAAGGAGATTCAAGTTAATCCACAATTGAAAACTATGTCGGTGAATTTGAACGCAATAATTGATGATTTAGTCAAAAGTGCACCAGCAGGGGAATTAAAAAGTATAAAGAATAACTTGGATACAATTGTTTCTCATGAAACACTGTTTGCAATCAACAAATCAATCGAGAAGTTTGTTCAGCGTAACGCTCTTATCCTTTCCGGGACGTTCATTGCAAGCGAGATCAACAAGGATCCAAACTCAACTAAATATTGGGACTTTATTGGGAAACAAAAGTTCAATGTGGACTTCAAAAGTCGAGAAGCTATAGATCTTGAGTCAACTGAACCAGACGTTGAGTATCCTTCATATTTCAATGAACTAGTTGAAAAATTGAAGCTTTACGGCGATAACCATTACCCATCCGAATTTGCTTTTACAGTAGTTCCGGACTCAGAGTCAAATATTAGTGTGATTATTATTGGGGAGAAAATTGACCCTGACAATTTTTACACTGGGCGTTGGAAATCAGTATACACGATTGCTGGCAGTGGTGAATTAACGGGTCAAGTGAATTTAGATATACATTATTATGAAGACGGAAATGTTAGACTCAGCTTCGAGGAACCGATCAGGCACAAATTAGAGAACATCTCGACATCGTCAATAGTCAACTTCATCAATAATACCGAAAATGATTTGACATTGAAGGTTGTTGATCAATTCAACTTATTGAATCAAAACTCCTTTAAGAACCTTCGCAGATTGTTGCCAGTCACAAAGTCAAAAATTAACTGGGGTAAAGCTATTGGAACGTACAAATTAGGTTCTGATGTCGTGAATCAGTGATCTTCTTGAAGCTGGTGCTATGACCGCAATTTTGAAATAGTCCATATCACAAAGAAGAAAACCAAAATTGTAAAAACTATCTTAGTTAAACTTGCATTTCTGTTCATGACACTTTGCAAGTCACCACTAGATCTCTTCACCTTGCTCCAGAGCTGAGCAAAATTATCGTTCAAGAGATCTAATGCCAGCATTTCTTGTTGAATACCGCCATGTATGTCATTGTCAACAGTAGTTCTAAACTGGTGTAGTGTCTGCGCAAGTTGATCGAACCTTTGGTTATTCTGCTCTTCTCTGTGACCGTATAAATTCGACATATTTTGTGTCGTTACTTGCTGCCGCCTATTCGTCTGTTTTTAATATTTTCATGATTCATTTATATGCACTCAAAAACTTATCGAATATCCCTTGTCGCGTACTGTGGATATTCTGCTGACCCAGAATCCTGACGCAGAAAGCTCGACGGGGGTTGACCAGAATAAAAGGCACTTTCTTGATTTCTTGAATATTTGGGGTAGCTAATGTGCTGAGGGGAATTTCCGAATCCAGCACTGGTGGGCTGTTGCTCCAAGTAGTTCAGAAACGCTTCCGTGTTGGGGCGTTCAGAGAATCGCGAAGGATACGGTAAAGTACCCTGAGAACGACTCGTAGTCCTTAAATTAACAATTTTGTCGAGGTAACTATCGTATAGCTTTGTCTGTGAATGTACTTGATCGTGCAAAGTTCCAAGCTCATCTTTTCGACTGCTATACTTATCAATAAGCAAAGCTAAGGTCGCCTTTAAGGGAACGATGTCATTATATAGCTTCGTAACTTCGTCCTCGCTCACACTTTCGGGATTAGCTGATAAAAGGGCTAATAACTTTTCGACGTTTTTTGACTCAAAGTCCACAAGGCGGCGCTCCAAAGCAAGTTCCCTTGCCTGTTCTTCTGGGGTTTTAGGAATAACTGGAGAAACATAATTCAAAGGAAATATTCCAACCTTTCCATTCGAAAGCATTCCTCTCCACCAGTCACGATATACAGACTCGATTACGGTAATGATATCACCTTTCTTGAACGATAATTCATCTGGCTCATAGGATATCAAGTCATATAATGCACATACCTTTTTCACACTAGCAATGCTGGTAGTCACAGGGAGATCCTGCTCCTTGCCTTCAGCGCGGGCAGAACGCGTTTCATTAACGGATGACACTTGTTTCCCTTGTTCCAAATGATTAGCTGTCAGCAGCGGCTGGGCTTGTAAAGCAGATCTCTTTAAAGACTGTTCTCTTTCATATTCTTGTACTGAGAGTTTGAGTGCTCTTTCGAATTCCATTTCCTCGTTCTTGCGATCCTCCTTTGATAGAGTCTTCTTCTCAGGTTTGCTGGGAGGAGCGCTCAAATATTGTGGATATTTCAGCTTCACAGATTCTAAGGCGTCCTTGATAGGTTTCAATGAAGGATCGTTATCAAATGATTTATTCAATTGCGCGATAACTTCGGCAACTCTAAATTTAACCAGCCTGTGCAACTTTTTATCCCCTAGCTTTTTGATTAATGAGTCTTGGAGAAATGATGTCGACGCAATCTCTTGCTTCATTCTTGAACCACAATTCTCTGCTACCGCAACAATTAGTGATAAAGTCCGTAAAATCACATTGGCATCTCTGAGGGCGAGTCTCCCTTTGATTAGCTTTAATGATTCTTTCGTATTGATTTCGGGATTGTCAGAAATGCAGTCACATACATCTAAAATATATTGCCAATTATCCCCCGTCAAAGTTGCATCTGTCGCTTTCAAAATCAACTTTTCCAATTTCGACATATTCGATGGTGTTTGGTGATTAATAAGTCACCTGAACTTAATTTGAGGGACTGCGGCGGAAACTATGCACACCTGCCCAGCCAGAGCACATTATTTCGTATGAGCGATACATATATTCACGGGGTCATTCGTCCTGCTCATTGATGAACCTGAAAAAAATTTATTGATTAATATTTCCCCCATGGTGGTATTCTGATCCAGCCCTTATGAAGCCTTAATCGTGTTCGTTTGTGTGTGTGTGCGTGTGAGTAAGTGAGTGAAAGTGTAAGCAGTACAAGTGATGGCAGTACTCTTCTGGCGACAAATCGAAGATCAAATTCTTCCATCCAATTTTATTTGGGACTCATAGTCAGAAAGTGGAAGTCAACAGCAAATATGTCAAACTACCGAGTAAACATACTTTTAAGTATGAATACCACACCTCGAAAAGCTCCATTATACCTCATATAATCTTTCTAACCTATATTTTGTACAAACTGGTACATACGTAAAGAGGTCAGTTACTGTCTACGATTAAGACGGCATTGCTAGCCATATTCTGGGATCAATATCCACCGAGGGATTTTTCATTCTGTATACAATACGGTCAAGATAGGACTTATGTAATCACACTAAGTAGTATGACTAAGCAGAGGGATACTTAGAGAGCACAAGGGCAGAGTTTTCAACCACTTACGACTAATCTTTATGGACTATTTAAATTATTACTTGCGAACATTTATATTTGTCAGTGAAATGGAATACAATTATATTTTTAAAACCGATGGATTTATTAAAATGCTGGGCAATTGTCACTCAATTGTCTCTGAGTGAGTTGCACTAAAAATAGGGGATTGTTCAAATATTTTCGGTCTTTCCGTGCAAAAGTTTTCAAAGTATTTGCTCTATAAATTAGTTGGGTTCTGGTTACAAAATCGTGCATTAATTGGCTTGAAAGATTCGTACCCGCTAATTTGTCTGTTAGATAAAACACTGTCCATCGAGAAACTTAATACGATATTTTCGTTTCGTGCACTTTTGACCTTTTTTATTTGGTCACAGTGCCTTACTCATCACGTGCTTAAGAGAAAGCGTAGAGATCATTTCTTTTGCAGAACCATGACTGCTTCATTAAAGGGAAATAAGCTAAATCATCACTTCTCTCCTTATGTTATAATTAAAATGAAAGAAGTACATTTATCTAAGGGTCTCGAACCTTTTGGCACATACTGTGTCAATTCATCACAAATCCTACATATACATAAAAAATAAACTGAGAACGTAGTAAGGCAATCGCGAATTGATCAGTTCCCAGCTTTTCTCTTCTGGAACTTGCAAACAAACATGTTGTCTCCTGATAGAAACAGTGAATCACACCGCCGTAGAGGATCTTCTGTTGGAAACTTAAACCTTGGTGATACTGCAGCTCCGGGATTCTCGACGATGAAAACCACACCAGAACAACGTCGCAAGCTGGCTCAAAGAATTGAAGAGTTGAGCGAAGAATCCAAGACCGATATTGCTATCATCAAAAAGATGTGGGTTGCTTTCAGAGTAATCAATTCCAGGCAAACGTGGTTGTTACCCTCGTTTATTTTGATTGCGTTAGTTGGAACATTCTTACTCGGGGACAAAAACTCCCACATTCATGATATTCTCGAAGCTATGATAATCCCATCCTATCATATAGATGGCACGGATCAGTATGGGAAAGGAGTGAACGACTTCTATTTTGTTGGCTTCTACACCATCTTCTTTACCTTCCTAAGAGAATTCATGATGTGCGCAGTTATGAGACCATTAGCACTTAGTTTGGGAGTCAAAAAGCCCGGAAAGGTAAACAGATTTATGGAGCAAACCTACTCCATGTTTTATTACGGAATTGCAGGTCCGTTTGGATTGTGGGTCATGTCTCATACTCCTTTGTGGTTCTTCGAAACCAGACCATTTTATGAGAACTATCCGCACAAAACACATGATTGGTATTTTAAAGTTTATTATCTCGGCCAAGCTGCTTTCTGGGTCCAACAATCTTTGGTTTTAGCTTTACAGCTTGAAAAGCCAAGAAAAGATTTTTATGAGCTTATTGTGCATCATATTGTTACTATTGCTTTGATTTGGTGTTCTTATAGATTCCATTTTACCTGGATGGGATTGGCAGTTTACGTCACAATGGATGTTTCAGATTTCTTTCTCTCCACGTCGAAAACTTTGAACTATATTGATTCCGTCTTGACGGGCCCATTCTTGTTGCTTTTTCTCGTTGTGTGGGTTTATTTGAGACACTATATCAATTTAAAGATTTTGTGGTCTGTTTTGACCGAATTCAGAACAATTGGCGAGTGGGAACTCAACTGGGATACTCAGCAATATAAATGTTGGATTTCGCAACCAATTGTGTTTGTATTGATTTTTGCTTTGCAGATTCTCAATTCTTATTGGCTTTTCTTAATTCTTAGGATTGTCTACAGGTATGTTGTGGGTGGAGTTGCTGAAGATGAAAGAAGTGACGACGAAGATGAAGAAACCGAAGAGAGAGACAAAGATGACAAGAAAAATCAATAGATTCGCGAGGCGGAGCACCAATATCTAATCGAGATTAATTATTTGACGATGTGCAGCTATGAAAAATCAATAGATTCGCGAGGCAGAGCATTAATATATAATCGAGATTTATTATTTAACTATGTACAGCTATAATGCGCAATGTCAAGGGATACATGACTTACTTCTGAGTCGACCTATAGTCAGCAAATGCCTCGTATCTTCTCTCCACACCTTGCTGGGCAGCCTTAGACAAAATTCCACAGATTACAGAGGAAGTTCTCATTGAGTCGTCATTGGAAGGAATGGGGTATGTCAACAAAGATGGCTCCATGTTAGTATCACATAATCCGATAGTTGGGACTCTCAGTTTGATACATTCGTTGATACAATTCCTGTTTTCGACTGGATTCAATAACACAACCAAGTCCGGCTTTATCAACGAATCTTCCTGCGCGGATATACTGCGATTAGTAGGGGCATCACTAAGATCAACTTCAATCTTTTGATGACCTCCAATTTGCTTGGAAACCTCAGTGAAGTTGGTAATAGTTCCTGGAATCCATCTGTGAGAAACATAATACCCCTTACTTCTCTTGGCCGCCTCCTCCAAAGCACGATGCTGTTCCCAATTTCTCGAGGTACCAACATATAAAATAACGCCTCCTCTAGTTGCCACGCTCTCAATGACCTTGGTAGCTCTTCTCAAAGCAGCCAAAGTCTCATTCAAATCAATTAAATGGATCCCCTCATACTCTCCATAGATGAATGGTTGCGTCGAGGGTCTCCACATCGCCTTTGAATGACCCAAATGACATCCTGCGGCCATCAAAGAAGAAATTGTCACATCGTCAATACTGGTTGGGTTTTTTACGTCATTGGCCGGATCATAAACGTCGGAAACAGACGAACCCAATTTACCATTCTGTCTAATATGTGCAAGCTGTCTCAAAAATAATTCTTGTGATGAATATGGCTTGTAGTCTGGGGTCGGTTTTAAATTGGGATATTGGTTGATGTAAGTGCTCGACGCAGTGGTCTTGATCTTTTGGGAGATCGAATCATTTTCAGACGTGGATTCTTGCAAATTCGACTTGGAGTCTCTAGACCACGGTCTGTTAGCAATTTCACTGGAGGAGAGTTTCATATTTTTAAATAAGAACAGCTCCATTTCTTCGTCCAACTGCTTGACCTTAGATTGATCTTCAAGTCGGTCTAATTGAGATTGCAAAGTTTGTAGCCGTTCACGAATCAAATCAGAAGGTGCTGAGTTCAACGCTGAAATAGAGTTACGGGTTTGGTTCTTCAATTCTCTCAACGCTTTCTCTTTGGCAATAGCTTCTTCTTCTCTGGCGAGTGCATCTGCCAAAGCCTTCTCTCTCATTTCTTTCTGTGACGACAAATCCACGACAGGGGAGCTAGAGCTTGTGCGGGTGGCCATCTTTACGAAGACACCCCCCCTTGAAAGCTTTCCACGTAATCCTATCATCGATAAGAATGCTTTGAGTTGGGCTCAGTTCCTCACGCGAACAAAACTCACCAAAATTTTTTTATTGATATGCACACTACCACATTGTTACTTTGAGGTTACTGCAAACATGTACCATGATAAGATAAATTGGATACAGACCACTTCTGTGGGCGATTTTATTCATGATGTAATAAAATTGGTAGTATGGAAACAAAACTTACCAATGGTACTATATATCGATCATTTGCTATTGACCAATCTAAGGATTGAAATCTCAACGAGGATGAATGTTCATGAAATCAATGCTCTCGACCAAATTTCTCTTATAGGATTAAAATCTTTTGAAGATCTTTTGGATCATCTAAAGAATTTATACATTGAGGCTCCGATGAAGTCTATAGCTGTTTGCAGTTGGTTTTGTTATGACCCATTACCCAAGAATCAATTATACATGGCCAACTCGCTCTTCTGGCACTTACACACGATTTGTGATTACACCAAATTACATGTCTACATCAGAATTCCACCTTTTGATCTCAGATATTGCGATCCATTTTGGGTTACAAATTTAGAATTTCCCGAATACTCTCAATTGAAAATAATTACTTCAAGGTACGCTTACTTACCCTCCTCGGTGACTTCATCGTCACTTGAGTCTTCATCATCTCCTTCCCCTCCGAAGGATCCGTTCTGACCTAATTGGCTTGCCAACGAGCCGATGTCAAAATCACCTCCTGGACCACCTCCACCAGCTCCTTGGGCGAGTAACTTAGAAAAGTCGAAATCACCTGGGCCGCCAGGGCCGCCAAGACCGCCAGGACCGCCAGGACCGCCGAAATTCATCATATTAGACATGTCATCTTCGACTTGCTCCTCTTGCTCATCCTCGTCAACCCACTTATCGAAATCAGTTTTGATGTAATGCAACTTCAACTTCTCCTTCAACAAACGTGGCCAATATTCAGCTTGGGCCTTTTTCTTTCTTAAGACAAATTGAATGTGGTTTCCAGATTCGTGTCTGTGGGAGTTTTCAGGATCGATCTCATCGTAGAAATCCAAATTTAACTCATATTGTGAAGCCCCGTCGCTCGATTCCGCTGAGAATGTCAAGTTTGAAGAAGTCAAGTCGATCTTAGTGTTAGTTGGATCTTGGACTTGGATGGTCAAGTAAATAACATTTTTAGCCGGGTCAGTTTCGTTTGAACGCTGAGCCCATAAGACGACAGGATGAATAGCCATTTTTAATCAATTAAGTTGTTAGATTGAAAGTAAGGCAAATAAACGATCCGTCGACCAGAACGTGTTGGGTCGCGGGCGTTCGAGAAGGTTCGATCACGTGCAGTTATAGTACGAGAAAGAGGGCGAAAAGTGATTTGGACTCACGTGGCTTGTGGCTATGAACGAGTAAATGAAATCAAAACGACAATTGTCAAAGAAAAATAAACCCAAATCGCTCTCGAGTAGCTCTGCTAATAGTTTTGTAAGAGTCGAATTTTCTTTCTTTGTTTTCAAAATCGAAAATGTGCTCGCAGATGCTCGCCGCTAACTACAGTCCCAATCGCCGGATGGTGATTGTTGGCGGCATGCTTTAGATTACACGATGGCAGAGTCTGAACTGTTGATTTTATACCCAGGTGAGAGGAATAGCAGGACAGAGAGACAGATCACCTCTTTGAAATGAAGAACTACCATTACCTATGGGTTTTCAAAAAACTGACTTACAAAGTAGGTGGGAATTCCTTGAAGCAGGAAAGATCAGCAATCCATGAAATGTCCCAACGTAAATCTCTATGAAGAACTGTTCAGGAAACTTAGCTCTTATTCGGGCGAAAATTCTTGGCGGAGACGAGTTAAATCTCCACACTAACCTTACCCCGTATTCTGGTATATAAGTACCTGAAAGCAATCAATATGTACAATTGATTTGTCACAGTTCTCTTGCTAAAGGCGACACCATCACTCTCGGCGATGATTGGTAAACTTCCTTTAGAGATACAAGTGAAAATATTACAGTTGGTGCCTCAAAGCTCATTGAAACTAACGAATTCACATTTCTACTTATTGTATAACGATTTATTTTACGATAAGCTCATAAGAACGTTTGGCGATGATGCGATTACCATCTTAACAGAAGTCTACCCACAACTAAGAGAGTACATGATATCACTCGACTCTTTCAGACTAGAAGCTCGCTCGGTGGCTACTTCTCGCTTACATCTAACTGATTTTGGGGCCACTAAACATATCGAACCCGCAGAATTACTTCGATCAATGTACATAAAAGATTCTTGGAGATACATATATTCCCTACTTAAAAACAAAAGGCTCTTCGCAGAATATTCCGATTACAAAATAGATCAGCCTACAAATTACGTCTACAATCACTACGTGGAAATCAACAGAACGTATTTACTTTCGTATACTAAGGAAGTTTGGTTAGCTCCAGGAACATACAATCTTAACGTAGGCCTTGTGATTAAGAGTGGTACAGGCCTAGGGACAACTAAATTTGAAGTTGAACATGAAAACTCTGATGGAACCCTTGAGGTTCAAACTTTTTATCCTCCACTGAACATCAAAGAGATTCTACCTAAGAATCAATTTTGTTTTTTGAAAGTCGGTGAATTTGCTATTCCTACCCCAGAGATAAACCACACAAAGAGTACATCTAATACTAAGCACCATAATCATCTCTTTAAAGTGAAGTTGACCATGGAGGAGATAGGACTATACCTAAAGTCAGGCTTCAGCATCTATTTCATAGATATCTCACCTCCTTCTACCCTATTCAATGACTTTGACTTACTATTTTACTCGTGCCAAGAAATGCACTATAAGTTTTTTATCAATTTACCTTTGAAAAACTTTTATAAGGCATTGAACAATGCTCAAAATTCCCAATACGCACACAATAAAAATGTACTGCAATGTGATTGTTCGTGGGAACCTACTACATGTGACTTTACAGATAAACCTTGGACTTCCGATCAAGAACTTATTGAATACTCGAACTTTTTCTATCGCAACCGATACAATCGAAGAAATTTCAGATTCAACACGGTCTATCAAAAACGGCAATTCATAAATCGATTCGGTGATTTTCAAAGCCAAGCAAAAAACCAAGAAATACCAGACAAGTGTCAATATGACAAGTACAATCTTAAGTGGAGAATTCCAATTCTAGAAGAGCTTTAAACAGTTGAATAGATTAAAAAAAAATGCCAATAAACATAGTTTCTTTACATATGTAGTACCACATTTAAAATCAAACATATCCAAATATACTACTACAGAATCACACAAAATGCGAACAAAACCTACGTCTTATCTTCCTGTTAAATTGACATTCCGTCCGATCTTTATGCGGGGAATTATACACTGCTTTTCAACCCCATGCAAAAACAAGAAATATTTTACACTGTGTAACACATCATAAAGGAAGTTGAAGCTCTAGATTCACCCGAAATGGAAAACTACATTCACTTCAACCTTATGCCTATACATATAAAGAGTTGAAAATTCGATAATACACATTACATGATAAAGCCAACTCCAATTCATCTCGAGAGCATAGCATGAAAAAAACCAATTGTTAGCAAGAAATTTTAATTAATAATGAAATCTACCTCAATATTTTGAATGCTTAATGGCGAGCTCCTTCTAATTAGCAAGGAAATATACTTTAAATCTAAAACAAATTGAAATTTGATTTATTTGACATCGTACTTAAATAAAAATTACCTCTAATTTTCCACCTTTCTCTTTATGGTCGAATGTACAAAAAGTTTCTTCATGAAGAGAGAAATATAGAAACAGATAGCTATTCTAGTTGCGACTTACAACAAAGAAACATCTGAAACTATATCTTCTCATACAACAGCGGTATCATCTTATACATATTATTAACTTAGTCTGTACAACTAATAATGAAGATGATGAATTCTAATTTGTATTACGACGGTCTTCATATCAGGATTATACGCTGCATATTTTGAAAGTTGCTAATGAAACGAATTATTTATATCACGATTACTTCGAATTCACAGTACACAATAAACTTGATATAATACAGTGCTTATTCACCAATGTTATTGAATATCAAATCATAACTACTCAATTATAGACAGAATGTCAGATATTGATGAAAATATGAATGATATTCTCAATTAATCGCGAAGTAGTAACTAAAGAATTGTTTATTCGAATCCAAAAACACATACTGTATTTATAAATCTTTTTAAATAAAACAAATGGAGTCTACAAGCGATTTGTAACATACTTCTCGAATAAAACTATATTTATTTCAAGTGACTACCGAACTTTACTTATAAGAAAGTAATGAAATTTTGAGTAATTACATTAATTTTAAGTTACTCATATGTTTCAAAAGCAGCTGTCCGCAGCGGGCCGACTTTTTTTTGAGAATTGCACTAGAGTAATACTCTTGAAGTCTTTGGGCGAATATATGAGATTTAATCGAAACATTGTAATAACTTACAAAAAATGGTCTGTCAAAGAGAAAAAAGTATAGCATTTTGTTATCATCGCTTCAAAAGGTTTTATTAATTATAGTGCGACGTTCGTGCAGCTCATTGATCTCAGCAAAAAGTATCGTATTCTGATTATTTTCTTAAGCGCTTCTCATAAAAAATACTCAAATATACTTTTTTTGTTTGTGTACGTTCATAAAGCAAAAATACAGCGTTCGTTATCGCAAATGTCTCGCTTAACATTTTAAAGGAAGTCACGTTGATAAAATTCTTATGCATTCTACGCCAATAACAAATTACGCGAATCATTAATTAGTTTTTCAATCTTTTGCCGATTTTTAATGTTATCGAATTTAGTCGATTTTTTTTTTTTTTTTTTTGAAGTTAACAAGTTGTAAAGTTTGAAATGTTATATGTTTTCAGTTTTTTTTGATATTGATATTCTCATTAGAACCGGTGTATTGAGGTACAGTAATGTAAGCTATAATTAAAATTAAGTTTGTGTACTCTGGATTGATGAATATTTGATGTCTTTGTTTTTAGGAGTGTTTATGTTTGATTCAAATGAGTGAATGATTTTGAAATGATATGATATATTCATAACCGTTTGTATATGTCACTTGAGTTTATTTACTGATGTGCGCATCTGCTGGGGCTTCCAGTAAAACGATATGATTGCTTTTTTAAACCTCACTTTATTAAAGCGAAGTGCTCATTATGTTAGGGCTCGACTAGGACTCCTTAGTCCAGAATATAATTTTTATCCGGTTTGGAAGAATTTTCAGATTTTTGTTTAGCGTCCTTATTTTTCTTACCTCGAACGTTGATTTAAGGTGGTAAACATCGAAAAAATTGTAGTTTAGTTAAGCAAGTAGTTTTTGTATCAACCTGATAGGTATGTAGGCTTGAATTACCATGCGCTAAACTCTTGTTTTTTACAATAAAATATTCCTAGTGAGTCCTTAGTCCAATAGTCTTATGACTGAATTAAGTGAATTTATATTGTGAATTAAAAGTATGAAAAAGAAAGTACATTTAATGTAATGAAATATGCTATCTATGTTTGAAGCTTTTTTTTAGTGAAGAATTATATATAAATTCAGAGTATTCGAGGGCTATTCGGAACGTTGCATGCAGAAGTCCTAAAAGAATGTTGTCTTTTTTTTTTTCCTTATTAGGTTAGGTGGGGCCAGCATAGATCTTGTGAGATGGTCATATAAACGCCACGCAAGTATAATATGTGGTTTAGACGGATCAGAAATACTTAATGTTTAAGTGAATATTACATTGAACTCGTAGTTGCATGAATGGGTATTTTGAAACTATCTAAAATAATCGTCTGCGGTTGATAGCGCCAGGCTATCATATTTACCGCCATCAACGTAAAGCCAGTATGTTGTGATATCATTATTTTGCAAGTAATTTGGTTCATGAGGTAACAATTCAGAAGAGGGTGTTCCAACCTTCACGGATTCGTTATATAGTTTTCTATCAAGTTCACTGGTATGCACGCTTATATCAGTGCTAGATTTTTGGTATCTCGACAGTATGGTTGGCACAAACAGTGGTTGGAAATGAGCTTTGTAAACCTTCAAGTCGTCTTCATTTGTGCTAAAGTGGTTCGCATCCTCTAGATTAGAATTAGGGAGAGGGTCTAGTTGAAACTGGTTATCAGTTGGTTTGAGATTCACTGAAGGTTTTGAAAGGTCAATCCGCTTAGATAAAAACCCTGGAAGTTTTCGGTGTTGCCCATTGTTCTGTGTTTTAGGAAAATTAGTGGTAGTGATTTCGTAATGTTTGTCATCATCCTCGTCCATCGTAGCGGCAAACTCCTCTAATTCATGATCCCCATCGCTGTCAATCATTTTTCTGCTCACATCGGAGATTCGATTTTTAAAGTATGGCTTTCTGGTTTGAAAAGGGCTGTAATCAAAATTTTTAGGGGTAGAGTTCGAATTAGAAGGGAAATATCTCAAGTTTGAGTTCATGTTGAATTGAAAAAGATCAGAAAATGCTTGAAAGTTCTTTGGTACATAGCATTCGTTAAACCAGTTATCATTGTATTCTGGGAACGGATTAAGACGGTGAAAGTGAGGTGAATAATATTCATTTGAATCAGCAACTTCAGCTGTTATGTTGTCAAGCGGAAGTCTATTCTGGGGATTGTACCATTTTTGATAGCTTGGTTTCACTCTAAAGTTCTGAATCTGACTATTATTGTGAAGGTAATAATCATTCTGTAGTTCCCAAAGTTTAGGTTTATCGGGATCATAGATATAATTTCCTAGGAATAGATTTATAGCTTCTTGTCTTATCAGGTCCATGAAAGAGTTCGAATATATCCGTTTGATGCTGTTTAGGATATCGCGTGTATGTGAGGACCACTGATTTATTCTTCTGTATGAATCCATTGTATTGACCAAATTTGAACCACCGTATTGAACTGCAATTGTGTCACCGTGGTCATGAAAGATTTCCGTCAAGATGTTAATGAGGTCAGAATCATAATCTAGATCCGCAGATGGAGATAAGATTCCCAAGCTTCGAAGCTGATGTGATAATGCCTCTTTGCATATAATAAATTGGGCCGCGTTTGTCCTATCTAAGCAATCAATGCAATTAGTTCTAATTATTCCCTTTTGAATCTTCGTAGATTGGGCATCTACGCCATTGTGAAAAAAACCTGTCTCTTTGATGGAAGAGCAAGCTATAGCTTGCAATGGGCCAATGACATCCATATTTTTTTTTGAGTGCTTAGACATGTCAAAAGAATGATATCTTAACCTTTCGTCAAATGGTAAAAACTGGTTCAAGTATTTGATGCAATCTTGGAAATGCTGATTCAATTTCAGCTCTCTGGGCTGCTTCTCTTTCGTCTTGATCAAATTCAATATAATAATTGGAATACCGTAACGTGACAGTAAATCATTGAAGTGTATCGCTGAGCTCTGATAAAATGGATCAGAAAGATTAATTTCAATGGGAGGTTTGGGCAACCTATTGAGATCCTGTGTCCAGTATAATGGGATAGACCCTCTGTGCTGAACAAAGCTCGTAAAGCGGGGGTTAGCGTAAAAGCCATACTTAGGATCATGGAATGAGGTAATTAACATGTCTGACACTATTTGCTCTGTTTCAACTTCATTGGCCACATTCCCTCTATCATTAACTCCACGTTTCAAAAACCTGGCCCCTGCAAAATGGTGAGATCGTCTAGCGATGATAGTGATGTATATCTTTCGTCCATAGATAGATATATTGGCTTGATCTATGAATCCATGAATGATCGGTTGAAACCATTCGTAAGCTGCGACATCTGGTTGGGATAGAACAGGCTGCAAAAGCAAATTGTTCCAGACAAATCTCTCGTTGTGTTCGAATATTTTTCTCGTGGGTTCTTGCTCATGCTTCAACGAGTCAAGAGCCGCCCTTTTATGACGCAAAAAATTCGTTTGCAAAGAATTAGTGATATCATAGGTGTAGCTGAAGTAGAATGTTTTGCCCAAGTCCAAATACTTGAATATAGAAAGGAGTTTCTCTTCGTCGGAGTATTTTTCTGGTCTTTTGTAATTGAGGTCTAGAGGTATTAGTTTAGTTTCATCGATATGGTAAATAAAATGACCTCCAATTATCGCAACTTGACTGCATTTCGTCACCACGGAAAGGTAATATCCTTTTGTGAATTTTATAAAACCAATGAGGCCATATGCCAGTGCGATTTTATGAATTCCACCTTCTATAGATTCATTAAGTCCATTTATAAGCTCAATCATATCCTTGCGTGTGTAGAAGTAATTCTTATCTTCGATGACATTAAGAGATGGTGAAGTATTGGAAACGCTTATCTCGATTATTCTAAAGAGACTCTCTTTTGAATTGCTGCCCACGATATACATTGTGGTCTTAGAATTGTAAATAATGAATCTTTGGAGTATAATGCGCTTATTACTCAGATCTGGGCCAAGGTTAACATTCTGATCACAAGCTTCTTCATCAGTCGAGAATCCTGAGGAATCATGAGGCGAGCCAGTTTCCGAATTTTTGATAGGAACTTGCGGTATTCCACTTGAGTAGATTGGCTTTCCATTCTGGTTAGAGTCACTCTCTGACGTAAGCTCGCTCATATGTATTTTTAATGAGGTATCCTAGTATGACTTTGAGATAAATACACAGTTGTGTATATATGTACATGTCTCCAAATGCTGTAATTGAATTTCACAGAAAATAATCGTACCTCCGTAAGATAAAATTTCGCACGACGGGGAAGCGTTCGTAAAAATTAACTCGACATTTGGCTGTAAAAGTTCGAGTTACGTTTTTTCTATGGGCAGTTCCCCAATTCTAAGATGCAAATATGCATGATTTATTTAAAACGTCAGTACAAGGTAAAAAGGCATCCTATAAATAGGAATATATACGTAGCACGCAAACACAACATTGCTCAAATTCATAGGTTGTCAATTTCACGATTATTTTTCTAAATCCTCCAGTCAAGTTCCTCTAATCTTCTTCTGGTTGTAGCGCGTCTTTTACCTCCTCCGAAATCGTCAACTTCCCTTCTCATATTCTCCCTCTTAAGACGCCTTGAATTCCTTTCTCTTTCGATTTCTCTCTTTTCAATCTCCCATGGACTTAAGATCTCGATGAAAGGCTCCCAAACTGCATTACCATTGTGAATACTGCTATCTGTGCGGATTCTAATGTTTCTTTCAAATATTAGTCCGGCCAATTGTTGATACTTATGAAGCTCGTGGTTGTATGTTCCATCAATCAACTCCTTTTTCATTCTAAGGATCATCTCATGTAAGCCATGTGCAATGGCCGGCTTAAATTCCAGCGATAATCCTAGGTCTGCAACAACAATTTCGGCAAATTGCTCTGGAGAGACATCTGTTTGAAGGAGGTCCCACTCAAACTTATCTTCATAGAGTTTTTTGTCCAAGTTCACGGATATGTCAATAATCACATGATATTCATTTCCCAGTGGTAACTGTGAATTGTTAACAAAGTTGTAATCCTCTATTTGTTTGTTTATGGATTCAACAATATCCAGATGAATCAGGTTTGGCAATTCTAGCTCAGTGCAAAGGAGAGACGCAAATTGTTCGGGGGAAATCAAGCTCTCATTAACATTCCACATGAAAAAATCAATCAACTTGGAAGCTCCAGCATTATACTCAATACTTAATTTGATTGGTATCAAAGCCTCTGGGATTGTTTTAGAAGACGCTTCATGGAAAATATCATCTGTGAATATTTCAGACGACCGTGCTAACCTGGCTGGTTTCAATAGGTGTTTTTGCACTGTAGTTATATTTTGTGCACTGGCACTAGGGTACGAGGTTGCAGATGAGTTTCCATCCTCTTCGTATTCGAAATCATCATTGACGTTATCAAACTCAGCGTAGTTAATTTGTTGAGCATTTCTCTTCGCTGAACGCTCTTGAGGTACATTATTAGCAATTATAGCACTATCCGGATCTTTCGTTATTCTTGAAACGAACCCTGTGCTAAGAGCCTGAGGCTGAAAGGATTGGGGTTGGTAAGTCAAGGACATGGTTTGTTGTTAGGATGAGCAGTGAACGAAGTGAGATAATATGCGCGTCCAAAGTTGGAATGTGTGCACGACAATTCCAACTCCACAACATATTCGAAATCATGGATAGCGAGGAGATCTTAAGAAACTTCTTCGATAGATCCAAGATAGAAGATTTTTCAGTGACTGATAATATTAAAAAAGATAACGTTGCTGATGTCTCTGAAGATATACTCTCTGAAATTCTGGAGGCTGTTAGACTTCAACATTCGCGTCAACTTGCTCAAGTTATGAATAACATTGAAAATGGTTTCGAAATAGAAAAATCTTTCTTGCCGGAAATAAAAGAGCTCAAATTCTACATTAATGAGAGTTACTCCCTATCATATCTAGTGCAAATTTTAAAAACTATGGAAAGAGAGTGCGAAGAGCACAATGCTATTTTATCGGAAAGGATACTGCTGCAAATAGAGACTTTGAAGTTGCGGACGCAAGAGCTCGATAATGCATTAGAGGAGATCGTACTTAGTAAGCGAGCGATTTCTTCGGGGCCAAATTTTGCTAAATGCGCGAGTCTTTTAGAATCTGATTAAGGAAAGATGTTTCCTATGTTTTTGGCCTCATATTGCGAAGGAAGATCTCCAACCCATTTCCATATGTCAAAAGTCCAGTTTAGATCTCTCCTGTCTCCAATGAAATATGTGCTTTGTATCCCACCTCTGGGATGCTTGTGGATATAAGTCAAGCGCCCTATCCGTGAATGAACCAACGCCATTGCACACATTGTGCACGGCTCGTGTGTAGTGTAGAACAATAAATTATGGCACAAGTAACCTAAATCATCGACTTCGCCTTGGTTGCGTCTCTTAAGTTCGCTATTCGCCACCTTTTCAATAGCAACCATGACACTGTGGTTCAACGGGTGAGTATCCCTGGAGTCTTCTGCAACAAAGAGAATCTCGATTTCTCCTGTTGCTTTGTCTTCTTTCGCCACAAGGGTGCGGATGGGATTCCGAGGAGTCGATGCACCCCAATTTAAAAGAGTTCCAATTATCTGCCTTTCTCTTGCAATGTCAAAACATGAAGTAATTAAATCTTGGTGGTTTGGATTTCCTCTCCATGCCACTGGCCAAAATTGTTTGCTCCAAATTTGAGCACACTCCTTGGACTGCGGTAACTCGCTAGGAATTCTTAAAATATGAAATGTCTCTGAATTAATTTGGTCGAACGAGTGTCGTTGTAAAAACGTGACAAGCAGTTCCTTAGTAGGTGCTAAACATTTCGAGCAGATGATTGCTTCTATGACGACGGGGGAAACCTCTTCTCTCTTTTTTAGACGTTTGATGTGATTAAGATCTGTCGGGTCCACTGTCCGAATGCTCTCTTCGATGAACTTGAGAAAGGACTTTGTTTGTTGTGGACCAATGTCACACGCCCAGACTTCTACTAAGCTAGGACCTTCACCATCTGTTTTCGTAAAATTGGATTTCCGGATTTGTTGGAGCGATTTATCGATTGTAAAACTTGGTAAGTCCACATTAGGTGGAGTTTTCAATCTCCCCATCACCGAAGTTTGGAGTATTTCTCGATTCTCGCGCGTTTTATGTATTTATCCTGAACTAATGAACAACCACCCGAACTTAATCTCATATATTACTGACAATTTTCCTGAGGTACAAAATCTATCAAATACCAATGAATTAGACGAAGGCTCTACATCATTTTTGAACTTCTTGAAGAACACAATTATTATACCTGGACGAAAAAGCTTTTCTTCGCTACGTGTCTTATCTGAATTATCAAATAATAGTGATATCAAACATCAAAGCTATGACGAATTCATAAACAATTTTTTATCATGGGCAAGATCAAAAGATGGCTTCAAACTACCTGGTGTCAATGATGTGTCTAGGTCTGGGAGCACAACATCAAACCCGTACCTGAATTTCCAAATTCATGTTCTAAAGGACGAATTATGGGCTAGACTTTGCGACAGAATCGGGAGATTACGCTTTATCGAACTTCTTACAGGGAACACTTGCTTTCTTTATCACCCTCAAACAAGGACATATTCTTGTGTCTTTGGAAGCAGAAAAGGAAACACGAAGAAAAGCAAAGATCTCATCTATAAACGAAGGATGTACTATAGATGGCGCTGGCACCACAACCCAGTCCAAATACTTTCTGATCCATCAGAGGAACTTACAAGGCTAATCTTTAATATCGATACCAATAAGCAAAATTTGCCTAAAAAGTACAGAAAGTTCTTACGGCTTTTGCTGATAGCTAAAGCGAATGAGGTCAAACTCAAATACCGGCTTATCTTCATCAATTCAGTGGTCAAGAGGAAATCGAATACGCTGGTATTCGAAAACTCGTCTAGATTTCAGGACATCACTCGTTTTGTCTTTACAGTGATTGACAAAACGTTTCCAAAGGACCTTTTTGGATGCAGCGATAATCAAAGAATCATGAAAAAGAAAATAATCGAAATATTACGCTCTCAAAGACTTGAACCCTTTGAAGTTAATCTCTTTTCATCAAGCCTTAAATTGTCTTCAATAAGATGGTTGGGAAAATCTGAGAAAATAAGCTCAGCTCAAGATAAAATTATGCGTCAAGCGATATTTTCAAATTTCCTCAAATGGTTCTTTGGTGATTATTTGCTCAGATTAATACAAGGCTTCTGGTATGTCACTGATTCCAGCAGTGAATCATCGGAAAATGATATGCCTTCGGCATTTTTTACGCATGAAACCTGGAACAAACTCAGCAGCGAGTGGTTGATTAAGTATATTGAGAAATACTTAATTGAAATCAAAGATGAAAACCATATCCCTTCAAAATACAATCATGGAATTTTACGATTAATACCGAAAAAATCAGATTTTCGTCCCCTTTGCGTCCCAGTAAAACTGAGAGATGGCACGAAGGATGAACGGCGAACGTACGATCGTGATACTATCCGCCCCGTTCGAGATATACTACGAGACCAACAGAAAAAAATTGATGGAAATCGCAAAATTCGTTGCTTTTCAGTTCGTGATATTAGTCTTCATCTTTCAAGATTCAAGAGTGCGCTTTGCCAAGAAAATAATGGCAAAGTTCCTACATTGTATGGCGTTAAATTTGACATGAAACATTGTTATGATAATTTGAATCAGGCAAAAATCATCGAATGCATAGAATTTCTTTTTAGTGGCGAGGACAAAGAAGAGAGATTCTACGTTCGCAATTATCTACGCCAAACCGAACTGTCTGACTACCTGAAATTGACCCCCTCAATTGCAAAAAGAAAGCATATCGTGAATTTCAACATTTTCGATTACCCCCCGAGCCCAGGTGTAAGAAATGTTCATTCTGATCAGAGCAGAACCATGTCATTCACTAGAGGCGATGTAATTGATATTGTCAAAGACCATGTGTTAAATTCTACGATAGAAATGCCTCAAATGAGAGATAAAATATTCACTAGGCGAATTGGAGTCTTTCAAGGATTTCCTTTGCTGGCTACCTTCTGTGACATTGTTTACAATTCTCTAGTTGACAATGTGCTCATGCCTAATCTGAAAGACCTGAAATCAATTCTACTACGCTTGGCCGATGATTTCTTGTTTCTTTCCGTAAAAAAAGAAGAATGTGACGAGATTCTTCGCTTAGCAACTTCAAGAAAGGCAACGGATTATGGAGCGTTCATTAACAACGAGAAGTGTTGCACAGTAGACGAGGAAAATCCAATCCTACATTTTGTTGGCTTGGAGGTTGATATTCGAACATTGAATTACCGGAGGAGCAATATACTGCCATACAAAACTTACTTCAACCAGTCTTTCAAAACAATACTTTCGCATATTGAATGGAGTTTCAGCTTAAAACTTAATGATTTCCTATTAGATACAACGATAATAACTACAGATGCAGTCTTGGACAATGTGCGAGACATTATGGGTCTTGTCTTGGACAGCGTCAAGAAGCAAATGCCGAAAAAAGCACTTATGGGAAGTGATGAAATCGGAAGACTAAAAGTATTCGTTTTATCCATAACACAGAGGACATTGACGAAGATTAAGTATATCAATGACCGTGAAGAGAACTTAGTTCAACGCGCAAGTCACATATGCGCCCAAGAGATCAATCAAAGATTCGGTGAATTGATTGACATTGAAGGTTTCGCTAAATAGTGAAGATTTATATTCGCAAATTAAATTACACCAAAAGAGCTTTTTAAGTTTTCGATATCTTTCTGCTGCCTTTTCCTTTCTAATTCCTCGATGCCACCAGAATTTTTAAGTCGTTTTTCTTCAACAAAATCACCGAGCTCTTCTTGAAATTCGTTCATCTGAGTAATCTCCCGTTCCTTCTGCCGCAATCTTTCAGCCTTTTCGATTGCCTCTAGGCGACTCTCATGATTTGGGACAAGTGTTGCAACTTCATTTAGAAGTGCATCCTTTATGCTGTGAATACTTTCGCCAGGTTCTATAAGACAAACCTTTGAACTGAATTTCCGCTTCGACGTACTTTTGCTTTGTTCAACAGAACATTTTTCGATTAGATCAAAGGTTTCTTCAATTTTTTTGATATCTTCCTTCAAATCCAGTGTTAAATCATCCTGCAAGTTGAAAAATTGTTGCTCTTCACAGACCTTATCCAATTCTGATTCCCAGATCTTTTTCCAAGTAGGCTTACCGTCTGTGATGAAGTCATCCAAACCTTTAAGAGATGATTTTGCGTCATCGATTTCTTTTCGCGTACTCTTGAGCTGTTGCGGCCCTATTCTCACACCCCTTTGTGCAACATCCTTACGCAAAGCCTCCATCATATCTTGCAAATCATCCACTTTTGTGAGTAGGTTATCTGAGTCATCAGAAAGTTTACTATAGCTATGTTGCATATAATCCCTGTTCGATGTCGCACCGCTCTCAGAAAAGCTTGACTCTTTGAGGGCAGATAATTCTAGCATCAACTCCTTAACAGCCCCCGAGACATGTATTTTCTTTTGATTTTGAGCACTCTTTATAGATGTGAGCTCTTCAATTACTTCATGTAGATCCTTAGAAAGGTTTATAAACTTAACTTTGAAGTTTTCTGTTTCACTTTCTTTTTCAACCTTGTGTACTGTGGTATCGACAGGTTGAGACTTAGCGTTATTAAGCGACTCTTTCACATCTTGTAGGACGCTCTGAACAACTTTTTCGAGGCGGTTACCAAAATCGTCAACTATTTCTTTAAGGGACTCTTTGATCTCCGCTTCCTTCTCAATCGATTTCAATACCAATAGAGTTCCGTTTTTTACTTCTGACAACAATGAGACATCTTCAAGCTCAAATAAAATATTGTGCTCGGGGTCCAAAACATAGATATCTGGAAATGAAGTTGTGCCTGGTGAATAAGCGAACTTTTCAACAAATAGCAATCGGATCGATGCTAAGGTGATCGGCAATTGAGCCTCAACCTTTTTTGTTCGGTCCCCTATCCTTAAAAACAAGCACATTGTGGACGAATCACTTTCCTCAGATCTTTCAGAGATATTCATTTCGGATGCATCTCGGGAAACTCTCTTTGTTGCAGAAGGTACCGATGAAGAAGATTCAGATACAATCCGAGGCAATTGATTACCCGAGTAGTTTGCGAGCTTAGCAAACTGATAAGCACTGAAACGTTTCGATGCTCTTCTCAGTACAGCATTTCCTTTCTGTAATTGCGCAAGGGCGGCTTTAGAAGCGATCTCATTGCTCTTTGGTTTCTGATTTCCAAGGTCTTCACTCAAAACTACTTTATCAGCCAGTTCCTTATTGTCAATAGGTTTCTCAGGTGGAATAAAAACCGATTCGTGAACATATGATTGCATGGATTCTTTAGCTTTGGGGCTTGTCGATGAACTGGTTGAAGCATTCTGGGCATTGATACTGTTACCTTTCAGTGTTTGTTCGGACAATTCTTTCGCTTTCAATTGCTTCATTTTTAGCGTCAGAAGTAAATTAACAATGATGTTTCTAACATTAGGCATAAATTTATCCAAACTTTCTTGAGTCGGCACCTCGCTCAATGCTGATTCAAGGACAATTCTCAAAGCTTTTGGAACATCGCCCAAATCAGATATATCCACACCAGCACTGGTGAATGCTCTCGCAGCAGCCCGAAAATCATTTCCAAGTTTAACATAAGCGTCAGATACAAACTTATCGTCAGCTTCTTGTCTGGCCCATTGGGTGAGGCTTTCCAAAAGATGTTTAGTTGACACAAGTAATCTTGTAACACTGCTTTCGATTGTATTTAATGACAGTCTTTTAGAGCTTCCTGACTTGACGGACAGAATTGCAGAATTAGACAGGGATGACATTTCCCAGGCAGATGAAACTTGGAAGAAATATGTAGAAGCGTCTCTTGCAAGACAGCGATGTTTCCTATGGATCAAATCAATGTTGTATATTGTTATATACACGCACGATATACTACATATATTTCCTAGCTTTTTATATATACTTCAACATCGGTGAGCGCGTAGAGCAAGTTAATATTAAGAAAACCATTTTTTAACAACTTCCACATCAGGAAAACCTTGCAATAAAGACACCGCATTTTGTTGGGGAATGGTTGACAAGATTGTCCTCGTCGCAGACACAATTTTTTCAGCAAGAGGGCCCGAAATTGATTTACTAGAAAGCGCTTGTAAGACAGCTTCCACGACCTTGGGGGTTTGCTCGGTGACAGCAATATGGTTTCCCAGAATCAAGTCAGCAAGGAAATCATAGGAGAAAGCAGCAGCCTCGTGATCTTGAACAATAGGCAACAATGACACCCATTGATGAAGAACCTTATCCAAGTTGGGGATGGAAGAGCCATAGTTTCTGCAGATCTTTGCAATTGCCGAAACGCAGTTTTCAGTTGCGCTAAGATTTTCCTCCGCCTTACCATCAGGGAAAGTAGCAATTTCAAAAAGGGTAGGCAAGGCATTTAAGCACAATTGAGCATAAATATTTCCACCATGTTCAGCGGCTACGCCGACAGCATATGCAGCTGGTTGACGAATGTTCGCTTGAGGGGCGGTCAAGCATTCAGAGATGATGTAGTTAAGATACTCCGTCTGGTCAAATGCAGCTCCACAGTGTTCTAATACATCACAAATAATGCACAAACCACAAAATTTGACATTTGTGTTCTCATCAGACATAAATGTAGACGCAAGAGGTAAAATTTGAGTTTGAAACTGAGGTAAAAAGTTCGTCTTAGCACTTTTGAAGATCGATGACACAGCCTTGTTGATCTCATCAAGAAGTTCCTCATCAGTGTACTCTTCTTCGTTGTCATCAACATCTTCTTTGTATTCATCATCATCGTTATCTCTCAGCTTAATGCGCTCGTAGATTTCAGTCAAATTAACATTGATGGATGCTGCCAAAGCCAGCATTTGTTCATTTGACAACGAGTTTGGTCCCAATGCCGTAAGGCACTCTGCAATCGAAGTATAGTAAGCAACAAGAAGTTCGGGAACCGGCTCGTTGGTCAAAACTTCTACCAACTTATTACAAATTTGGGACCAAATTGACAAAGTTTCCGCAGAGTTGTTTGAGGTGGCGTAGATTGTAGATTTCAACAAGGCTGCCAAAGTCAACGCAGCCGAAGCACGGACCCCATCATGTAAGTAGAAGTCAAGCGCAGGAATTGCAATGTCTTGGACTGTTTCTTTGACCCATGGAAGGAACAGACCTTTCAACTGCGTAGCATAGATGCGCAACAAATCCATCGCGGAGACCTTGTCATCCAAAGCAGCAGTGTGAACTGCAATGAGCTTCCCCGACAAGTTAATGACATCCCATTCATCATTGTTACTGTACTCTTCGGCTTCATCCTCTTCCAACAAAGAGATGTCTTGTGCAGCTTTAGCCGCAGACAATAAAGGGGGCAAAACTGCTGGTAAGAAAGGAACAAAGTCATTTCCGATGGTCTTACAGATTCTTCCCCATCCTTGTTCCAAGTATGGCTTCACAGGGTCATCAATCTCAACGACAGTCTCTTGAATACGCCCAAGAATTTGAATCAATTCTTGGCTATGAGGAGCAAAGTTATCCTTACCCACAGCCAATGCGATCAAGGTAGCACATTCAATGCACTTAGCTGTCAATAACCTATTCTCAGGTCCCATGTCTGTCTTCAAAAAGCCAATCAACATTGGAAGCAAAGTATCATGGTATTTAATGAACTTTTGTTCAGCAGCATCTGCAATGATGGCAATAGTGGTAAGAACTTGTTCTTGGACATACCTTTTGGGTGATTGTAACAAACCCAAGAGATTGTTCAACAAACTGTCTAAGTATGGTTCCAATATCTCCTTGGTTGCAGCTTCTGAAAAGTTAACCAATGCAGCCGCAGCATGCGCTTGGACTCTAGGAACAGATTTAGAAGTAAGCTTTGAAATCAAAGCAGGCAAAATTTTATCGCCTGCGATTTTCTGTATAACGTCAGCAAAATCGGTAGACATTTGACCCAAGGCATTGCAGCATGCGTACTGGACTCTAGCATGGGGGTGGTCCAAAGTGGGCAAAATCATATCCAACAACTTGGGAATCTCGGTTATCAACACATCAACACAACCTTCAGCAGCGGAAGACAAAGCCATCAATGCAGCAAAACATTCTCTCCAATTTGACGACTGAATCATCGCAGGAAGATATTGAAACAAAGGTGCTGCGAGTGATTGGCCACCCAATTTCAAAGAAACTCTGTCCAAAGATTGTCTAGCGGCATCATATTCCGGTTCGGCGTCATCATCCTCGGTGTTGTCTTCGTTATTCCATTCAGCAGCGTCGTCATCATCTTGGCCAACTTCAGTCAACATTGACAAATTCACGAGAACCATGGTGGAAGTGTAAGTAGAAGATTGCTTGCACATAGCTGGGGAAACTTCGGAAAACGTGGTCAAAAGCTCTAAAGCACCCAATCTTGTTTCAGAAGCTAACTCGGTATTTTTGGCCACAGTCGAGCAAAACTCTATGATTGTTGGAAACATTTCCTTAAACATTTTAGGTGCCAATTCAACGAGATCAATTAAAGATTCCAACACATTCGCAAGAGCTTGGTCTTGGCCATTTTGCAAAAACATAGGCAATGAGTTTAATAAACTAGGCAACAATGGAGTCAATGTTTGCCAAATTTTCTTCGGAAGTTCTCTGAAAAATGAAACGAAAGCAGTACACGCAGCAATACGGACTTCATCATCAGAATCAGCAAATCCTCCGTTGAAAATAGGCAATATCTCATTGATGTATTCCTTCTCGATAATATCAGGAGAAGTTGAAAGGATACGGAAAGCAGATTCACGGAAGCTAGCATTTGAATTAGTAGCAGCATTCAAGATTGCTGGTACGAGGTCAGGCCAGGTGCCTTTTGGCGAAGCATCTTCCTTTGCAACTTCGGAAATAGCATCAGCAAGCTTTCTTCTAACTTGGCTTGGCTGCTCAGAAGCAAAACCTTGAAGCAAAATAGAGCGGATTGGTTGTCTAATGCTTTCATCCAATACACCAATTGTTCTGTCCGCAATGCTACTGATCTCCTTCGGGGATCTAATTGCTACTCTTCTGAACAACACGGCAGAGAAAGACTTGGTCATCTCATCTGGGCCACTAGCCGCTGTTTGAGCAAGAAAAACCAACAAAGTACCAACATTCTCTTTAGCTCTCCACTCGGTATCAAGAGATTTTTCTCCAGCCGATCTGACAGAATTATCAGCGGACTTCAATGCTTCAAGCAAATGGTTCAACGAAGCCGTAATTTCTGGGGAGATCAGCATCTTAGTATTGAATACTCTCAACGGACTCAGATGTGATATTTATTAATGATCACGAAACTCTTCAAACAGTCGAAACCACGTTTTGGGTTGAAAATCCTGTGAGTATGGGATGGATCACTTCCTACTGAGCTAACATCGAGGAAAAAAGAAAATGAAACTGCACATAAACATCTCAGTGCTCCCAATAATACCATCATAGTTAAAAAGTTGAGAGTCCCTCCCAAAATATATTAATGTACAATATGCTATTTAGCAAACGATAAGCTACTTTTTGAGGATAGTGATAACATCCTCATCTTGCAAACAGTGACTCAAACCAACAATTTGTGGTTGATGCTTCACTGAGGTACCGTAAACCACAGCATTTCTGAAGTCTTCTACCAAGGACTTGTGAATGGAATTACAGAAGTCTTCAACAGTACAACGGTCACTGCGCAAAACGACAGGTTCGCTGAAGTCAGGCAATTTACCCTTTGGTTTCGTGTAGACTCTGACCAATTTCAAGCGCAGCCACATCATATCCAAGAGATCATCCAAGTTCCAACCGTTTCCAGAGGAAATTGGAATGGCGTTAGGAATTTTGTATAACAAATCAAGCTCCTGAATGGAGAAAGAATCAATCTTGTTGAGAACGTAGATTGCTGGAATGTATCTTCTGGACTTTGCT
This sequence comes from Clavispora vitiphila, assembly GCA_030557995.1. Lineage (NCBI taxonomy): Eukaryota > Fungi > Ascomycota > Pichiomycetes > Serinales > Metschnikowiaceae > Clavispora > Clavispora vitiphila. Next base: position 87,708 of record JANIJR010000014.1, read on the forward strand.
TCAATGGCGTCAATCAAGTCATCAACGGTGGCATCACATCTGAAAGCAATATTAGCAGAGTTAATCTTGTACTCGGACATGACAGCTCTGATTTCATCGTTATCCAAGTGGGTCAAAGGCGAAGTGGTAGTGATGTTGATTCCTCCTCTTTCCTTTTTGTTAATGACAATGTTTGGAGGCTCTTTATTGATTCTGATACCAACACCTTCTAGTTCCTTTTCGATAATCTGTTTGTGCTGCAAAGGTTTATTAACATCGAGCACCAAGAATAATAAATTGACAGATCTAGCAACAGCAATAACTTGTTTACCTCTACCCTTACCATCCTTGGCACCTTCAATAATACCAGGAAGATCCAACATTTGAATCTTAGCACCCTTGAACTTGATGACACCTGGAACAGTGGTCAAAGTGGTAAACTCGTATGCAGCAGCCTCAGAATGAGTTCCTGTAAGCTTAGACAAAAGAGTAGACTTACCCACAGAAGGGAAACCAACAAATCCAATAGTAGCCACACCTGTTCTGGCGACATCAAAACCGGCGCCTCCACCACCGCCGCCGCCAGCTCCATCAGTCAAAAGCTCTCTTCTTAATTTGGCCAATTTGGCTTTAAGCTGACCCAAATGAAAGGACGTGGCCTTGTTCTTTTGGGTCTTTGCCATTTCATCTTCGATGGCTTTAATCTTTTCGACGGTCGTCATCTTGTAATTTGGTGAGCAGGAGAAGCAACGAGTCCTGTCCCTGTAAATTTTTCAGTTGGTGTCGCAATCCGGCACAAAAAATTAGATGGAGTGCTCCGTTGCAAACGTTTTCCTACTGGTCTTGCTATGAAATCGATGACCGATAAATACTTCAAGCAACAGTTGAAATTATGTGTAAATTATCCACAAAAAAATCTTATATGGTCGTTATATAGCCCAAAAACACAGCCAAACCTGGTTGGAAGGCAAATCAATGTAGTGCGAAACACAAGAGTATAGAAAAATCTTCAGTCACATCACGTATACCTGCGTTACAGCTACTTCCGTAATAATCGAAAAATGGCTAAAAAATCTAAGAAGGGAGCCAAATCAGGAGGAGACTTTTGGGACGAAGAGGAAAATTACGAGCAACCTGCTGCTGAGACTTTCGGTGAAACCGCCACGGAAGACGATCAAGCTGGCGAAGAAGAAGAAGCTCCACAAGAAGCCGACTTTTTGAACTCTATCAGAAGTTCCAAGAAGAAGAAGGACGAGAAGGAGAAGGAGGAAAAGGAAAAAAAGGACGGTCCAAAGTTGTTAAGTAAGAAGGAGAAAGAGAAGTTGAAGAAGGAGGCCGAAAAGAAGGAAAAGAAGGAGGCCGCCGCCAAGAAGAAGGCTGAACAAGCCGCCAAGAAAGAGCAAATCAAGGAAGCCAACAAGCAAAACGCTTTGAAAGCTGAAAAGAAGGCGTCTGAGTCTGCCTCTGCCACTCCAGAACCAGAGGCTAAGAAGGCTCCTGCGAAGAAGGCGGGCAAGAAGGCTCCAGCTGGTCTTGCTGCCTTGAAGAAGCAATTGGAATTGAAGAAGCAATTGGAAGAGGAACAGCGTCGTCTCGATGAAGAGGAAGAGCAACGTCGTCTTGACGAAGAGAAGTCTCTTGCCGAGCAAGCTGCTCAAAGCGAAGCTGCAAGGGAGGCCAGAAAAGAAAAGGAGAGATTGAGAAAGGAGAGATTGAAGGCAGAAGGTAAGTTGTTATCCAAGAAGCAAAGAGAAGAGAAACGTTTGCAAGAACGTCGTCGTGAATTGCTTTTGCAAGCTGATAATGTCCACGTCGCCGGTTTGGAGAAGAAAAAGGATGAAACTGATGGTTCCAAGTCTAAGAGAGTTGTTTACGGCAAAAAGAAATTCGAGAAGACTTCTAAGAAATTCACGCCTAAGCAAACCCAAAAGAAGGTTGAAACTGCAACCAAAACTGAAGATGAAGATGTTGCTGAAGACTGGGAACAAATGCTCGAAGACGACGTCGCTGAAGACTGGGAGAACGCCTTGAACGAGGAACCAGCTGTCGAAGAGGTTGAACCCACTCAGGAAGCTGAGGAGAAGGAAGAAGAGGAGGAGGAGAATGATGACGAGGCCGCTGCTGAAGCAGAGGCTGCTGCTGCCGCTGCTGCTGAAAAAGCGAAGCAAGAGGCTGAGGCCAAGAAAGCCGCCGAAGCTCAAGCTAAGTTGGATGAAGCCGCTGCTTTGGTTGCTGCTCAAAAGAAGTCTGCTACTCCGTCTGACAAGGATTTGCGTTCCCCAATTTGTTGTATCTTGGGTCACGTCGATACCGGTAAAACTAAGTTGTTGGACAAAATCCGTCAAACAAACGTTCAAGGTGGAGAAGCCGGTGGTATCACTCAACAAATTGGTGCTACTTACTTCCCTGTCGATGCCATTAAGAAGAAGACCGCTGTCATGGCTCAATATGAGAAGCAAACCTTTGATGTTCCGGGTCTTTTGATCATTGATACTCCAGGTCACGAATCCTTCTCCAACTTGAGATCCCGTGGTTCTTCTTTGTGTAATATTGCCATTTTGGTTATCGATATTATGCACGGTTTGGAACAACAAACCCTTGAGTCTATCAGATTGTTGAGAGACAGAAAGGCTCCATTCATTGTTGCATTGAACAAGATCGATAGATTGTACGACTGGAAGGAGATTCCTAACAACTCCTTCCGTGACTCTTTCGCCAGACAAGCCAAGTCCGTTCAAAACGAATTCTTTACCAGATTCGAGCAAATCAAGCTTGCATTGTCTGAACAAGGTTTGAACTCTGAATTGTACTTCCAGAACAAGAACATGGCGAAGTACGTTTCCATTGTTCCTACTTCTGCTGTGACGGGTGAGGGTGTTCCAGATTTGTTGTGGTTGTTGCTTGAATTGACTCAAAAGAGAATGTCCAAGCAATTAATGTACTTGTCCAAGGTTGAGGCTACTATTTTGGAAGTGAAAGTTGTTGAAGGTTTCGGTTACACTATCGATGTTGTCTTGTCTAACGGTATCTTGAGAGAAGGTGACCGAGTGGTTCTTTGTGGCTTAAATGGACCGATTGCTACAAACATCAGAGCTCTTCTTACTCCTCCACCTTCACGTGAGTTGAGAATCAAGTCGGAGTATGTTCATCACAAGGAAGTCAAGGCTGCCTTGGGTGTTAAGATTGCCGCCAATGACTTGGAAAAGGCTGTTGCCGGTTCTCGTTTGTTGGTTGTTGGTGAAGATGATGACGAAGAAGACCTTATGGAAGAAGTTATGGATGATTTGACTGGTTTGTTGGACTCTGTCGACACTTCCGGTAAGGGTGTAGTGGTCCAAGCCTCTACTTTGGGTTCTTTGGAGGCTTTGTTGGACTTCTTGAAGGACATGAAGATTCCGGTGATGTCCATTGGCTTGGGTCCAGTTTACAAGAGAGATGTGATGAAAGCCACCACGATGTTGGAAAGAGCTCCTGAATTGGCTGTGATGTTGTGTTTCGATGTGAAGGTCGATAAGGAGGCAGAACAATACGCAGAAGAGCAAAAAATCAAGATTTTCAACGCCGACATTATCTACCACTTGTTCGATTCATTCACGGCTTACCAAAAGAAATTGCTTGATGCCCGTCGTAAGGAGTTTATGGAATACGCTGTCATGCCATGTGTTTTGAAGACACTCCAAATCATTAACAAGCGTAACCCTATGATCATTGGTGTTGATGTTATTGAAGGTAACGTCCGTGTTGGTACTCCAATATGTGCTGTCCGTAGAGACCCTACCACTGGTGCTGCGAACATTCTTGTCTTGGGTAAGGTTTCATCTTTGGAAGTCAACCACAAATCGCTTGAGATGGTTAAGAAGGGCCAAACTGCTGCCGGTGTGGCTATGAGATTGGAAAACCCATCGGCTGCTCAACCCACATGGGGTCGTCATGTTGATGAGTCCGACAATTTGTATTCTTTGATCTCTAGAAGATCCATTGACACATTGAAGGACCCTGCATTCCGTGACACTGTTTCGAGAGACGACTGGCTCTTGATCAGAAAGTTGAAGCCTGTCTTTGACATCAAGTGATCGCGGTACTCATACGCTTCGTGATAACGAATTCATAAGATTTACGTGTAAAAATTGACAATTTTTTAGACCAACCCTGTAAATGCCAATTATTTCTTTTACGGAGTGAAGTTGGTCGGTCAGAATTTGGAAGTAGAGTCTGAGCATTTCAATTATGAACCCCGGGCGCGCCCATATTACCAAATTTGGAAGTCGATGTTGGCCAATGAAAAAAGAACTAAAAACGATCATTCTCACATACAAGCTTGTGCAAATACACCTTCTTATATTAGTTGATAAAAATGCAAGATTTGCCACCTATTGGAGGGTATGAACCCGTTCAGTGGAAGAGAAATCTTCCTTCTAGAGGTTTCAGACCTTTGATTTACTTCTGGGGTATTTCTGCTGTCATTGGTTTTGGTTACTACAAGTTTTACCAAGGTGTTGATGAGCAAAGAGAACTTTTAAGAGAGAGACAATGGGCCCGTTTTCACCTTGAGCCATTGTTGAGAGCTGAGGAAGACAGACACCTCGCTAGAAGATACTTCTCTGAGTTGAAGAGACAAGAGTTGGTTGCTGAGTCCATGTCCCCAGAAACGAGAGCGAAGTTCGAGGAGCCAATCTACAACGACAAATCCAAGCTCCGTTTCCCTAAGTACACTGCTGGTATTGACCCTAGTCAGCATTAAATGGACCAAGGGGTGTACATCAACGCTTAACGGGCGGATGTTCAGGAGTTACTTGCACCTTTACAAATAGCCTTAGCAAAAGCAAACTGAATTTCAAGCGAGTCTGTTTCAATTCCTGCTGCTGACATCAAAGCTCATTTGTCTTTTTCCGCCTAGGTCGCCGGTTGCAGAATATATTCATGCGCATAACATTTTGGTGCTTAGTACTCTTTACACATACCGCCGAGAGTATATATCTTACATATATAATTGCATATTTAAATTTGTCCAGACATAGTATCCGGAGCAGGTTGAAGCCATATATTTTTTGTTCTAGATTGGTTCATTAAATTTCCTAAGCGCATTCGGCAAATCGTACACACCACCGCGTTCGGAACTTGACTTTCGTTCGTTATCTACTAGTTGATAAAGTGACAATGTCGACAAAAATCACTGATAAATCCGCGGCACAAAAAGTTCTTGATAGCTATGACTATTTTATTTTCGATTGTGATGGCGTGATTTGGTTGGGTGATCATTTGTTGCCTTCTGTCGTTGAAACACTTGCCCTTTTGAAAGAGTTAGGCAAGAAAGTGATTTTTGTCACCAACAACTCCACTAAGTCCAGAAATGATTATCTCACCAAGTTCAAAAAGTTGGGAATTCATGGTATCACCAAGGATGAAGTTTTCGGCTCTTCCTACGCTTCTGCTGTGTATGTTGATAAGATTTTGAAGCTTCCAAAGCACCAAAAGGTCTGGGTTTTGGGCGAGACCGGAATTGAGCATGAACTCCACGAGCTCGGCTACGAGACCCTAGGAGGAAGTGACCCTTCGTTATATTCAGAAGGAAACGTGTTCAATTCCGAACATAAGATGTTGAATGAATTGGACGATTCTGTTGGATGTGTTGTTGCCGGCTTGGATACTCGGGTCAACTACTTGAAGCTCTCGATTACAATGCAATACTTGCTCAAGGACAATAAAAGTCTTCCATTTGTTGCCACCAACATTGATTCTACTTTTCCTCTGAGGGGAAAATTTTTGATTGGAGCCGGCTCTATTATTGTTACCGCGGCCAATGCTAGTGGCAGAGAGCCTGATGCTATTTGCGGCAAGCCTAATCAATCGATGATGCAAACCATTAAAGTTGACAACCCTGAATTGGGTAGCAACCCGAAGAAAGGTTTGATGATTGGAGACCGTTTGAACACTGACATGAAATTTGGTCGTGATGGTGGTTTGGACACTTTGTTGGTGCTTACTGGTGTGGAGACTGAGGAGGTTGTGAAACAATTAAAACCAAAAGAGGCTCCTACCTACTACGCTAACAAGTTAGGCGATTTGTTTGAGCTTACTAATTAGACTAGAAATAGATGTTAACATAGACCTATTGTTACCATATGTGATAGGCCCGGAAGTCGCACCGTATGATGTAACAATCTCAATTATGATGTCATGTTTAGTGTCTCACGTGATTTGTATTCGAGGTCTGCGTTGTCAACGCCGCAGGAGACTGGGGCTACGACTGTAAGGATAGTTCCATCTCTGTTATCCGCAAAACGATTGAGTGCTGACTACAGCCAATTATACTAGCTCATTTTTCTGATAACTGAACTAGGACAACTTAAAAACGCAATTTACTTGGATACCACAGAGGTTTACTTTTTACATAAAAAGAAAACAGTTGAGATTTCCGAGATAAGTCGTTTCGTCCGAGGGAAGAATTAAATCTCCCACAATCATTGATCCCTCAAGAAAGCTTGCTGACCATACAATATTAAAAACAATGAGTGAAGAAAAGATGCAAAAGTTACAAGAGACGGGCCTAATTGAGTGGCTGGTATTTTCTGAACTAGTGGCCATGGACGAAGATGAAGAGGACTTTTCCAAAGGGTTGTTCCGAACATTTGTTGACCAGTTCGAAGAGACGTTTTCCGAAATCGATGAAAACGTTCAATCTCAAAACCTAGAGAAGTTATCTTCGTTGGGTCACTACTTGAAAGGCTCTGCCGCTGCGTTGGGGTTAACCACCATATCCGAGCAATGCGAGAGAATCCAAAACTATGGACATAAGATTGATTTCGATAGCAGCGGTAAAACAGAAGTTACGGATGAGCTGAAAGATCTGAATCTGTACTGGATTTCTCTAATTGAAGATGCTATGGAGAAAGCGAAGGACGGCTTTCAAAAGTCGAAGGCTGCTCTAAGCGATTATTTTGATGACGAATTATGATCATACTCCTAAGGTTCTGGTTGAGTCAGTTTGTTCGTACTCCTCTGACTGACTCAAATGTTATATCAGTACAAATCATGGGTACCCAAGTGGACAATACTCCATTCTAATATGAATATACAGTGAAGCTGGCATTAAAAAAATGTTTAAATTTCTTTTTCAATGCCTATAGAGAGCAAGAAAATATACACGGTGTTCATGACTTAGTACTGTTCTTGCCTTATTTTTTTCGAAGAATGCAGTAATCCATGTACTCCACATCATATGGAGCAAACTGTCTCAAGGCTTTAGGAATGTACACAAATCTTCCAAAGCCCCGATGGGCACCCGAGGGATTGATCATCTTTTGACAGTCGAGAACTTCCCAAGCGCTGTCGACGTGGAAACCAGTATCTCCCTTTGATACTATTTGTTTTTCGCCTATTTCAAGGTTAACCGGAGACGTGTTATCAATGAAATAGTGGCACTTTTCGAACTCAATGAGTTTTTCGGGAGAAAATATATTCTTAGAATTCATACCTTTAGGGTATAAAGACGCAGCTTCTTGTAAGGAGACATTTTCAGGGAAATCTCCAGGCAATAAACCATCGAAGCCACTAGCCACAAACCGTAATCGATAATTGTCTGGCAAGAAAAATGACGTGGGGAAATGGTACCATTCACGTCCCACGCATACGTTTTGAATCTCTTCAGAACCATCAATTTCCAACTGCTTGTAGAAGATAGTGGACGTGGTAAGTGGGGCACTGTAATTCTCGACCAAATTCAATATTCTAAGCAAAGACACCGCAGTGACCAAAGCCATCGATGACATCAGAGCAAATCTTACAAGCCATTTAGCACCTGTGAGAGCTTTGACTCTTGCAAATGTTTGCGAGGTAAAGATCGAAGCAGATAAGACGATCAACGGGTAAATTGGGTATAAGAATCTTTCCTCTTTGTGGGGTTGTGGGAAGAAAACAACAGTCCAAACCAACAAAGGTGCAGATACACCAACCAACACCTTGAGTCTGTTCTTTGTCGAGAATAGGTTGAGAACGATCCCAATATAGCCTGCAATGAAGATCACATTGAAGTTCAAAAATAGATTCTTAACGTAGTACGAGAGAGGCTCGACGCCAAAAATATCCGGACCCTCACCTTCACCAGAAAAGACGTTGTAAAGCACAATGTTTACTGGAACGAAAAGCATTTTCCTGCCGTAGAAGAAAGAGTCCACCCAGATCAAGCCTCCCATCAAGAGGGATAAGAAGATGGAACAATAGGCAACAATACGGACAAGTGGAGGCGTTTGGTATCTAAACATGAGAGTAAAAATACCAAAAGGGGCACCCAAAGCCAAAGCAAATGGCCAACCCACAAGACCAGCTACAAGAAAGCACGCAATGCTGTATACACTGGGCCAAACAGAATCGAGAGTGTTAGTCCAGTCCAAGGCATCCAAGGAATTAGCAATTCCCAATGTGACCCAGTTCATAGCAAAGGATGAAGGTAATAATGCAACACCTGCGTGAGACATTCCGGTCGACACGGTCGTGAAAAGCAAAAACCAGTTTGCTGTGTGGTGCCCGAAACTTCTTTTGGTGCTTTGGAACAATTTATATTCAGTCAAGGCAGTGAATCCACACAAAGCAAGGATGCGGATGTAGAAGAAGTATGTTTCTGGAGCCAATTGTATCTTGGTCAAGTGGACAAAATCTCTCAATGGGAAGGTGATGATATAATATGGAATCAAATATGCGTATGATCTAATTGCATATTCGGGCGAGTATTCCCATGTTTGTTTTCCGAACCCCCTGAAAACGAGATTTAGAGGTTCCCAGTAATTAAAGGTTTCGTCACAATCGGAAATGATCATGTAAAGGCCACAGTATGCTCTCACCACAAGATTAAGGCCAACAAGCAAAACGCTTAAAAGGCACTGGCCAATATTACTGCCTGAATCGGGGGTTTTAGAGAGTTTCTCTGTAAAGCTCTTCTCCTTTCTTTTCGCCTTAGATGGCATAGTGGCTAAAATGATGTGGTGAAGGAATATTTGGTATTCAACCTTGAAAAACGACCTACGCGCGGCGCGATTTCTTCGGCCAAGACTCAGCTTATAAGCCAAATTCTTTTGATTCATCCACTTTCGCGTACAATATTTAGGATTTTATCATAATTTATATCTAAAATTGAGGTCGTAACTAAATGTCCAACTGTCATTAAACACGGGGACGGGAGAAAAGAAAGGTAAACCTAGGCCTTAACCAACATCGACTCACGAGCTGGACCCACGCCAACCCACTTGACTGGAACGTTCAAAAAGTCTTCAATAAACTTCAAGTATTTCTTGGCATTCTCAGGCAAATCCTCGTATTTGGTGATCTTGGAGATGTCTTGCTCCCAACCTGGCAAGGTGACATACTCAACATCAACCTTACCCAACAAGACCAAGTCTTCTGGGAAAGACTCCAATTTGCGGCCGTTGTAGTGATAGGCAACAGCGACCTTGATCTCCTTGAAAGAGTCCAACACATCCAACTTGGTGATGTTCAAGTGAGTGTAACCGTTGATATTGTTGGAGTACTCCAAAACGACCAAGTCCAACCAACCACAACGTCTCTTTCTGCCGGTGGTGACACCATATTCAGCACCAACATCCTGCAAAGTTTCACCAACCAGGTTCAATTGCTCGGTAGGGAAAGGACCCTCACCAACTCTGGTGGTGTATGCCTTGACGACACCGTACACGTTTTTGATGGCCTTAGGTGGAAGACCCAAACCGGTCAACACACCACCGATACCGGTAGAAGAGGAGGTGACGTAAGGGTAAGTACCAAAGTCCAAGTCCAACATCAAAGCGTTGGCACCCTCAATCAATATCTTCTTCTTCTGAGCAATGGCCTTTTGCATGAAAGGAACAGAGTCCACGACAAACGGACGGAGCTCCTCCCTGTACTTCTCATATCTAGCCAACTCAGCCTCAACGTCGTAGTCAAAGTCACCGTATCTCTTCATTCTGGTGTCCACGAGACGGTAGTATCTGGCCTTAAATTCCTCCCAAGCCTCAGGCTCTTCAGAAACCAAGTGGTGAACTCTGATACCAGATCTGGAAGCCTTAGTAGAGTAGGTTGGACCGATACCCTTACCGGTAGTACCGATGGACTTTTTGTTTTCAGAAAGTTCTGCTTCTTTCAACTTGTCAGTTCTCTGGTGGAAGTCAAACACCAAGTGGGCTCTGGAAGAAATGAACAATCTGTCTCTTCCTTCCAAACCCTTCTTCTCCAAGTTACCCAATTCTTCAAAGAACGAAGGCACGTGCACAACAACACCGGAACCAATCAAGTTCAAACACTTTGGGTTGACCAAACCAGATGGCAACATGTGGAAGTCGTACTTCACGCCGTCAACCACAATAGTATGGCCAGCATTGTTACCACCTTGACATCTGGCACAAACATCAATTTCGTCACACAAAATGTCAACCAATTTACCTTTTCCTTCATCACCCCACTGAGAACCCAAGACGACGTCACACATTCTATTTGAATTTAAATTTAATTATAAGACCTTCGAAACGAACAAAGGAATGAACGAAAACCGTTAGAACCAAGCGGAAACTACCCTGGAGGAAGGAGCGCGAGGTTTATAGCATGTGTGGAAAAAATGTCGGCCTGCATGAACCATCGGACAAAATTACTTGACTCGTTCCATATTGATTAAGTAAAAATTGCCTAAATTCAAAACTGTCCTGTTGCATTGAATTTTTATAGATTTAATGCATTTTCTTTTACGTCAAGAACTCATACACCGCTGTGATCTCAATTGAAAAATAATGTCCCTAAGATCGCGGCTTAAAGGCTCTTCAGAGGAGAAAGTCTAATTTGACTCGGTTTAGATCTTATCCGAAACGCAATGGATGAATTTGGTTGTGGTACGCGCTGACCATATTGGTTAAAGAAATAGAGGCTTTTTTTTCTACAAGGAGAGATTTGGCCTCCAAGTGCATTATAAAGATGTGCTTTTGATAGTTTTTTGTTTTTCTTGCATCTGTTTGCTTTCCTTCTATCTCTCTTCATAAGTGGTTTCGTGGTCTAGTTGGTCATGGCATCTGCTTAACACGCAGAACGTCCCCAGTTCGATCCTGGGCGAAATCATTTATTTTTTTGCCTAAGCCTAATTATTTTAGTGAATCGTTAATTCACTCATTGGCCAGTTTTTCATACTCGTCTTTAGCGCTACGTTCTATAAGATCAAGAATCCCCTGCTGGCATACAAACCCCAAAAAAATGATCTTCAAATGAATAAATTGTGTATTCCATGTTTGAAATAAACTATACTTAAAATTGATTGCTATCTATGTTTGATTTGGAGAAGAATATGTGAACACCGAATGACTTAAGCGTTCAACTTGGCCAAAATAGCGTCGGTGAACTCGGTGGTGGTAGCAACACCACCAATGTCCTTGGTTCTGGTCTTACCCTCAGCAATAACATCGTAAGTAGCTTGAGAAATCTTGTCAGCGTACTCATTCAAGCCCAAGTGTCTCAACATCATGGTGGAAGACAAGATCATGGCGGTTGGGTTGGCAGTGTTTTGGCCCTTGATGTCCAAACCAACGTGTCTGCAACCTGGCTCGAAAACAGCGTATTCTCTACCGAAGTTGGCACCTGGAACCAAACCTGGACCACCAATCAAAGCAGCACCAATGTTGGAAAGAATGGAACCGTACAAGTTTGGAGTGACCAAAACATCGAATTGCTGTGGCTTGGCAACAGCTTGCATGGAGGCGTTGTCGACAATCAAGTCGTTGACCTCGATACCTGGGTAGTCTTGACCGACATCCTTGACGGTGGTTCTGAACAAACCATCACCCAACTTCATAATGTTGGCCTTGTGGATAGCAGTGACAGTCTTTCTGTTGTTCTTCTTGGCGAAGTCGAAAGCGAACTTGGCGATTCTCTCAGACTTGAATCTGGTCATGATCTTCAAGGACTCAACAACACCTGGAACAGATTGGTGCTCCAAGCCAGAGTACTCACCCTCAGTGTTCTCTCTGACCAAAGCAAAGTCAACACCGTCTAATCTGGACTTAACACCAGGAATGTTCTTGATCAAAACCAAAGACGCGTAGATGTCCAACTCCTTTCTCAAGGCAACGTTCAAAGATCTGGCGGTGGTGTTGGTTGGGGTGTACAAAATACCCTTCAAACCAACCTTGTTTCTCTTCAAAGATTGAACGGCCTCAGTAACACCTTGGCTGTCCTCACCCAAACCGGAAACGTCAACAACTTCCCAGTCGATTGGAACGCGTTGGTCCTTGAAGATAGTTTGGACAGAGTCGGTAATTTCCTTACCGATACCGTCACCTGGAATCAAAGTGACGGTGTAAGTACCACCGTACTTCTTAGGCAACACAGACTCTGGGGATGCAAAGGTGGCGAGAGTACGGGCCTGGGGATGTTAGTATAGATTAACAAGAGTCAATCACAAATTACCTTTTTCCAGATTCGTCTTGATGTTTCCCAGGTGACCCTCGCAAAAGGGGACATGGGTATAAGTAAGCAGCGGGACTTTCGGATAGAAATCTGAGTCTATAATTGATAAAAAATTATATCGATAAGGTGCATCCATCGTTATGAGAATCATTAATGGCCCTCCCCTGTCACATAATTGAGCTTGTAAAAGAAACGGGGTCCATCCTTTGACTGCCAAAAGAGCGGGAGAAATTATAAACTAGGAACGAACTGGAATGGAATTGCTGACGAAAAATGGTAAACCTGGTATATGTACATACGTTTCTAACAGCTGGTCTGAACATGTTGAACAATGGAAGAAGAATTGAGGTGAATCGATTCTAAAAGTGAGCCTTTGCGCGTGTTCTCCCTCGCCATAAATGTCTGGAGGTGGAAAAAATCGCACTTTTTTTACTCGGCCCCGAGATCCATTTTCATTGGTCGAGCTGCACAATGAAAAAAACTCCGAGCCCTTATATTGTCTCCGGCTCAACCAACCATCGATTCGGCCTGAGATGGCCACAAAACAAACCGGATCAATTACAAGGGTCTATGATCTCTTATAGCTATTATTATCACCGCAAATAAGAGACTTCAACCCCTTTGATGGAAAATAACTTCGTTGTACGCGACCGGATTGGCTGCCAGGTTATATGGGTGTCCTGTATATAGCCCGGATGATCCACCTTTTCCTCCACTTGATCCGAGAAGCAGTTGAGCATTTTGGGGAGCCGTGGCCAGGAAAAGAAATTCTCTGCAACGATCAAATCCCATTTATACTATATTTGAATATAACAGACATCTAAGGTTCAAGCGAATTCAGTTAGATCTTAACCTTCTTCAATTAATTAATGTATCACGTGTTAGATCACGTGCTGGGTCACGTTGTTTGATTGACAAAAGACAAGAAACGGGCTGCGCTACAGATATCTGTTGGTATCGATGATCAAGAAACTTATAAAAGAGCTTCAAAAGGAGGTGACGCTTGCTCACCGTAAATCCTTCGCTGCTAGTTGGAAAAGAGATGCAGAGAAAACAAAGGCAAGACTCTCTTACGAAAAGATACAACTCATTCGAAACAGACAACCAACCAAAGACGTTGAACTCCAGCTCAAAAAACTTGAGTCCGGCGAAATTGACTACCCAGAATTGGATTCTTCCAAGGCGCTCAATCTCATTGATTCTGAGCAGGACATCAAGAACTTACAGAATGTTGTCACCTACTTGAAGCATCAGAGGATTTACAACGAGCTTCTTGAAAGATACAACCCTGGTTTGACCATGACCCAACTGGATAATATCAAAAGAACAGCAAACATGGTTGGTTTGAAAGTTCCTGAAAATTAAGGGACGTTTAAGGGACGGGGAGGTGCTGCACATCCAACTGTAAATGTTCTCAACGCATACATTAGGCCCAAAGCAAGTTTACACTTACAATATTTCACCCTCCTACTGTACTAGAGAAGCCAGATCCATTGTCTTGTATATTTATTTTTTCTTATTGTTCATGCGAGACGCTTGGCAACGTGAGTGGTTGCTGGCGCGAGGCAATCAATAGATCTTTTCAATTTCACGTTTTTTGTCATCACCCCCGCCTCTTCCTGTTTTATCTTTCTGTTTTCTGTGTAAAATTTTTTCAAGCTATCAATGAGAAGAACGTCTTCATAGCGATTGAAGCTAAACAACTGTGGACTATTGTTGGAGGAATGAGGCACATTTTCCTCTCTCTGTGGTAGCAATGAAGAGACGTATCTGTGTCCAGATTCAAAGTTGTAATTGTAGTGATCCATGAGATACAGAATCGCTAGCGCGTACAAAGTGCCATTGGAGTAGTGATCATGACCATAATACTTTGACACAAACACAACACCCACCATTGAGTTGACATTTTTGATAAGCTTGAGTAGTCTATTGATGTTGAACAACAGTTTAATAATAGGCATGCCGTTCATGGTGGGGGAATCAAATGTGAGCTTGGAATTTTGGTAATTGGAGTTGATGAAATACTTGACGTTATCATTATAGCTGTAGAAAAACGCCAAATAATTTTGCAAAATTCGATTGAATCGCAAATGAAATTCTTTAAATGCTGGTTCTTGTTGAGATATGTTGGGGTCCAAATTGAGCACAATCACATCTGTGGAAATCACCGGTTGTTGCAAATCAAGAAATTGGAGAAAATGGTCCGTAAGACCACAATTCACAATGACCTTTATATTAGCTGAGTCCAAGAAGTTCCGATCAAGTAAAGCATCGTAGCCCGCCACGAAAACTTCCGGAGCTAGTTGAACCTGATGCTGAAGTGCATGAGCCACCATTATGTTGAATAAGAGGCCTGGACTATCGATGGTGTACGGGTGTAAGCCGTCGGGCCACTGTTATAATGTGCAGGTTTAAAACAAGAAAGGCTCTCTTTGGGGAAAAAAAGAACGGGTCGGTTTACAATTCTGCGAAGAAGCCTCTGCGCCCTTCAACAATAAAATTTCCGGAAGAATCGCCCCGAAATTATCGAAGGTAAAAATAAACAGCAAAAAAAAAAATCCTTCCTTTTAATGGAAAAACCGCCCGGTCCTAAGTGGCGGGCTGGCGGGGGCATGCCTTGATAGTTATATATTATCCGCTTATGTAAGAGGCATGTATGTAGGATGTCTTCGGAAACAGTAGAATTGCCGTGCTTTCTACCGGAAAGGGCTTTCAGCCCACCCTCCTCTGTATACCAGATGCCAGCATATGCAGATGCGCTGGAGCACCAGTGTTCAGGTGCTGTATGCATACTCCACTTGGTTGTATTCAGGATGGAATTTCTCTGGCATTCGTCCCAAGCACTGCACTTGACATTGTTATTGTGCCGGAACTATTTTAAATAATCACGTGCTCATGGCAGCAATAGAGCCATACCCAAATTATCGTATAGCCCAAAATGGTGATGTCCGTGGGGTCACCTAATTTTTATTTTGCCTCTCCACACTTCAACCCGATATGTTTACTTCTTTTATAAGACCCGCATTATTCAGGCAATCTCTTAAGGCGGTTCCAGTCTTGCTTGGATCGAGTGTTCTTTTAAGACCATCTATGGTCTATAATGATGTTGCTCTCTCTCAGCCCCATACAATCTCCACTCCCCGGATCGAAACCAAGCCATTGCAGCAAGTAAGTAAAAAACTTGATTACAACGAATTGTGCATCGGATCGGTGACCGGGCTCTTTTTGGGAATTGTCATTGGTAAATTGTCAACTGCGATCGTGTTCTTGTCTCTTTCCAGTTATTTGCTATTGCAATTTTTGGAAAACAGGGGAATCATCACCATTCCGTGGAGACAGGTGGTAAACATTGGAAACAGAAAATGGGATTTGAAGTCGCTCTTTTTCAATAAGCCAAGTTTCAAGATCCTGTTTGTGTCTTCGTTCTTGATTGCTGCCTTCAATGTTTAGGAGCATCACTATCTACGCTAGCCATAAAAATAGTCTCTAGATACAAAATAAAAAAGTACTTAATCAAATATGCAATAGGCCTCAGGCCAAGGTTGGCATCTTGGCCATGATGTCAAACGAACCCGTACCAACATTCGACAACTTACCCAACACAATTCTGGCCGAAGGAGATTCCAAGTCCTCTCTGTCACCATCCAAGACAGCCTTGGTCAAGAACTGACAGGTAGTCTCATACGACATCTTCTTGAACGCAGATGTGGAGGAGTCAATACCCTGTCTATTGAACGCAAGGTAGGTACCTTCTCTGGTCATCATGTCGGCAATCAAATCCAAGTGACGAGTAGAAACGGAAATGGCGTATGTGGAAAACACATTGTTGATTTCATTGACAATAGTGTTTCTGGCAGCCTCAACACCGTATGTTCTCAACACGGCGCTGATGTCGTTAGAGCGGACACCGTTGACGTCGATAAAGTCATCCTGCTCCCACATGGCCTTGAAGTTAACACCTTCAGTGGTCAACACTCTCTTGCCGTTTTCAGGTTGAGGGCGAAGACATCTGCCAATGTTCTTAATTTCTCTGACGACCACGAGACGACATAATTCTTCAATGATGTTCACCATCAACAACTTTTGCACGTCTCCGAGAAGCTCGATCTCAAACTCGCACCATTCACCGTTTGCGTCATCGAAATCGTACTTTTTGACAAAGTGATGCGACGAAACAACATCAGCTTGTCTGTCCTTGGCTGTCTTGGACAAAACCTTTGGCTTCTTCTCCTTGGCTTCATCCAAGACCATGTTGTCGTCATTGTCAGACTCGGACTCGGAATCAGATTCAGAACCAGAATCGGATCCGGATTCCTCCATTTCATCGTCAGAGGTTTCCTCGGCCTTTCTCATGTTTTCAACCTCTTCGTCATCGGGACCATCGTAAGAAACAGCTTGCTTCGTGTTGGCCTTAAGTTTGTCATCAGAAGCATCTCCGTCTTCGCCTCCTTCGCTCTCAAGGCTCTTGTTAGTGACCAAGGCAGCGTCGGTTTGAGCTCTTGGAAGAGCCTTACCGATAGAAGGCAAGTTCTCGGATCTGGTCAGCTTCTTCATTTCCTTGGAAATAGCCAACTCCAACTTGCTCAAGAATTTAGTAGCAACTGTGTTTTGCAATTGCTCTTGGGCAATATCGTATTCCTCCTCGTATTCCTTCTTGGTAAAGAAGACAATCTTGACCTTGTAAGATCTGAAACTGGATTGCGTACCTTCCTCGATACCAGTGGTTTCGGTAACAATAACCTTGTCAATAAATTCACTCAAGCAAACCTTACCAACAGATTTACAGAAGGAATCGGCCATTTCATCGCTGACATCCTCCAAGATAGGCAAAGTCATTTGTGGAGTCTTAATAGATGCAGAAGCAGTCATAATAATTTCTCTCATTCTTGGGATACCCAATGTGACATTAGCAGCACCGTGACCAGCAAAGTGGAATGTGTTCAACGTCATTTGGGTCGAAGGTTCACCAATAGACTGAGCAGCGATAATACCAACAGATTCACCTGGGTGGATCAAAGATCTCATGTACTTCAATTGCATCAATGCTCTAAATTTCTTTTCACTAATACCATCGCTCAGGTGCTTAGTGAACATAGAAGCATTTTGTTTGACAAATTCATCAAGCTTGTCTTGGAAGTTTTCAGAAACAGAACCCAAGTACTTCGCTGGGTTGTACACGGACAAAACAGGGTCGTACTTGGCAGATTGCTCGTAGTGAGGTAAGTCCTTTTGCTTCTTGAAGTTCTTGCGAACCTTTTTGCTGTAAGACAAGGCGGTTTCTGTGTCCAAGTGCTCGGTCAAATCACCAGGGTTGTACTTGGACAACAAAGCTTCGTAATTGTCCAAGCAGAACTTGTATTGGTTCATGTGCGATTGCTTGGTGGTGTCAACAGCGTCACCACCGTACAAGAATTGAAGCAAGGATCCGTCTCCATCCCTAACCGAGTTATCGTAAGATACGTGAATACCTTCCAATTGCTTTGTCAAACAACGTTGCAAGTAACCAGATCTGGAAGTCTTGACGGCAGTATCAATCAAACCTTCTCTGCCAGCCATACAATGGAAGTAGTATTCTTGTGGTCTAATACCGGAATAGAAACGACCCTTAATGTAACCACCAGCTCTGGCATCGGTTTCGTAAGGCTTGAAAGAGGGCAAAGTCTTACCACTTACCATGACTGGCACACGTCTACCTTCCAAGGCTTGTTGACCCAAGAGACACATAATTTGAGACACATTGACACCAGAACCCTTGGCACCAGACAAAGCCATGGCTTGCATCGAGTTGTAAGGGAATCTCTTCATGGTTCCGTCAGGAACACACTTATTGACAACTTGAGAAGTGATGGCGTTCACCTTGGATTGAGTAATGGCATCCAAGATACCAGACTTATTGTCGTCTCTCAAGATTTCTTCCAAACGCTTCAACAACTCCTTGTCGTTACTGGTTGTTCCAGGTTCCAAGTTTGTCACTTCACAAGCAGCGGCTCTACCAATGTCAACCGACTGCTTCAAGATCTCATTTCTCCAGGCGTTACCCTCGTCGGTTAATCTCAAGTCATCCATACCACAAGTGAACGCGGTCATCATGATGTAGTTGGTGAAAAGTCTACCCAAAACAGACAAGGCCTTGCTGGCAGTGTCTGGACCGTACACCTCATGCAAAGAGTGAACAATACCGTAAGCAGAAGCACCATATTGGGACTTATCCAAAATACCGCTTAACAATTCACCGTTACGGAACAAAACCTCGTTTTCGTTCGAGCCCTTACCCCAGTAGTCATTCTTGACCTTGTTCTTAGAGACCAAGTTGATGCCAGGAACGTTCTTAGGCTTAATGTTCAACAAGATAGTGGTGATCACTTGCTTACCAGTCCACAAAGGCTCTGGCTTGAACACAGTAGGTGGAACAGTGAGAATCTTGGTAGCACCATTGGTGTGGCCGTCTTCAGGACGGATACATCCGTAAATTAATTGCTGGTACTTTTCTCTGGTGAAGAAAGTGTCCTTGCTGGTCAACCACACACCAGCAGAAATGTGATCTTGAATCAAACCTCTCAACGGAGAGCCGGAGGTTGGAGTCAAGTATTGCGAGTCAGTGTTCGCCAAGTTAAGAGCTTCTGCCTTGGCATTTTCGTTTTGAGGGAAATGCATGTTCATTTCATCACCATCGAAATCAGCATTGTAGGCACCGGTGTTAGCGTAATGCAATCTCAATGTCTTTTCACCAGGCAAAACTCTGACTTTGTGTCCCATCATCGACGCCTTGTGCAATGTTGGTTGACGGTTCATCACCACCACATCCTTATTCTTGATGTGTCTGTGAACCTTCTTATTGATGACGGTGGCACCGTTGGATGGAGTCAACAACTGGTTGGCGATAGCCTTACGTTGTTCAAGAGTCATACCGATCAAAGAGACCATGGAGCCATCTTCGTTTTGCACTTGAATAGCACCTGGCCACTTGTCAGGACCGTTGATGACCGCTTGTCTCAATTCGGAAACATTGTAGGCGGTGACGGGCTCGGGGTAAGTCAACTTGACCGCAAACACTGGGGGAACACCGATTTCGTTTGTTTCCAAGTTAGGGTCGGGAGAAATAACCGAACGGGCAGCGTAATTAACTCTCTTACCCATCATGTGCTTACGGAACAAACCTTCCTTCTTTTCCAAAGCTTGCTTGATACCTGGAATAGGCATCTTACCAGCAGGAGCATTTTGATTCTTGGTGGAATCAATAAAAGCGTTGACATCGTTCTGGATGGTGACGAATGCATTCATCAATCTATTGAACAAGATTTTGCGCTCCTCCACACTCGAGGTCTTTTCCTTGGAAAACATTCCCGAGATTTGATCGTTCAAGTCTCTGATGAGAAGAGAGGTCTTCAAGATGTTCGACAAGAGCTCGTTTTGAGAGTTCTCGTGGATCTCGTCTCCCAACTTAGATGGCAATCTGAATCTGGTGGCAGGAACAATCAAGGCCTGGATAAAAAACATGTCTGCGCTGACATGAGCCTTGTTTTGAGGTCTGGAATGGAAGAGCTTTTGCATGATGGCTTGCTCATTCTCGAAGACATTCTTCAACACGTTCTTGATCTCGGTGGATAAGACGTACTTAGATCCAGACTTCAGCTTGATGGAAGGAATCTTCTCTGATGCACTGGATTGAGAAGATCCGTTTTTTCTGAGAACATCAGGACGTTGCAAGCCCTTGACTCTGTTACTGGAGATTTGCTTCTCTCTCAACGAGTTCTCAAAAATCTTGGTGAAGCCATCCTTTCTATAAGTAGGAGAGAACATTCCACAGTTTTCACACTTGGATCTGGAAAGCAATCTTCTGTAGAAATCTTGCACAATTTGCTTTCTCTCCTCACCAACAGTTTCGGTAACCAAGCCGGCGTGAGAGGTTCTGCCTTCGCTCATAGCGACAGCAATGGCATTTTCAACAAATTCTTCTCTCTTCTTCATCACCAGGTTCTTGAATTGGGGGTCCTTGGCGTTTTTGCTTGAAGATCCGCCATCCTCGTCATCGTCTTTGGAAGAGCCGTCGTTGATAGACATCACTTCCAACTCTTGGCACTCCAAAAGCAAACCATATTGAATCAAGCGCAACTTGCAGATGTAGTTGTGGATCTCTAATTGGTTCAACTTAAAGTGGTGACAGTAGAGACAAGACGATCTCAAGAAAGTGTACATCTGGTTGAAAAATAATGGGTTGTACACTGGCACAGGCAACTCGATATGACCTTGATGGCCCGGGCAGAATTTCTCATCGAGACCACAGGTGGTACACAAGTTTCTGAGAAAAGCACCCAAAGCCAAGTCGTACAAACCATTGCTGACTGTATGGCCCAAATTGTCGAAAACAATTGGGTTTGTGATTTGCTTAGCAGACAACTTCCGGATTTCATCAGTCGATAGAACACCGAAATCTACCGAAGTAATCTCCGACCCAACAGGCTTGGAAATATCCATAGTGAATTGTGTTTGTAGCCTTGCCTGGAGGTTGATTCGATGAAGATTATTCTTTTCACCTTAGATGAGCTTCGCACCGGAGAAAAAAAAATCCATCGTGCATCACGTGCCGATGGCCACGCCGCCGAACCCCATGCAGGTGGGTGCAAAAGTCCAGAGGCACTGTTTCCAAACCAGTGACCTCAAATTTTTTATCACACTCAAAGACACTTTTTTGCAAAATCCTTCATGTTAAGGTTTTTTATGGCTTTGGTGGAACATTCATCGAATCAGTACGTTCGAATGAGGTACCCAGTGTGAGCACTTGGAGCTTACACTACTCGACAATTTCACTCCTCTACGATTTCTCTAGTCTCATTGTCACTTTTCGCAATTTCACTTTTCACAATTTCACTTTTCACAATTTCACTTTTCACAATTTCACTTTTCACAATTTCTTCAGTCTTGGTTTAATTGATGTTCTCCCATCTTGGTTATTAGGTATCTGCGTCAACTGGTCTCGCCAAGGCATATGATAAGCTTGAATTGTAGTAATGTGGTACAGCGTCTATGTAATAGGCAAAGAGCCAAAGCAGAAGAGTTAGCAGCATTGTTAGCTGTCTTGTGCATAGCCCGTTTCTCTTACGGTGAGCTTCGCCTGCTGGTTTTTAATTCTATAGCCTTCCTGTGAAGAGAAGTACTGAATACACGTACACTCTGGATGCGATATTTACCTAATTGACAATATTTTCTCCCTCTTCTAATCAAATATTTCAGCAATGAGTCTCGTGGTTCTCGTATCGATGAAAGACACAGAGAGACGCGATATGTAGCATGTCTTGCAGACATTCGTTTTCAGCACCGAACCCCATGTAACCTTGGGATCAGGCGTAGACACGAAAATTAAGTCATATCAATCTCCATGATTCAATGCCGCGCATCCTTTTACCCTTATCAGATGAAAGAGCCCGCTGAGCTTGAGCATATCAGCAAGCAGAGAAAAAGAAAACAACCGGAATGTCTCGGTGGCAGCAAGTGAAGCGGCAAAAGCTCTGATTTGAAAGCGTGCAGTGTGTTCTTATTCCTTTATCTGAATGGCAAACATAACAAAAACAAAAACCACACTACTGACAAGTGCAGTGTAGAATATCGTACCTGCAACCACTGGTAACTTCTCCATGACCACGGTTCTCATGGTCTTCACACTTCTACTATATAACGAGTTATTACCCGGTAAGCTTTCATAATAGTGTGTGTTATCATTGGACTCTTGTCTCTCGTAAGCCATGGTGTGATCTGAGCAGCCTATATAGATGGGTGATGATGCCAATGTACTGGGGAAATTCTGTATGATCCTCAACTTGGTGTAATATTTCAGTACCGGGCCCATAACCAACAGTGATAGCCGCGCAGTGTGCGTCATATCTTCGAAAGGCGAGTCGTCGCAAAGAAATGATTTCAGATTATCGTTAAAATCAGGATGTTGCAGGTTTATCGTTAAATTACAGCCTGGGCAAACCATAGGTGAAGAAGTAACCCTCTTGAACTGTCTTCATATCTGTGACGGTTGAGACTGAGTATGGCTTACAAAGGAGCTATTTCGCACGTTGCTTGTATATGCACCGCCACAGAAATAGGCAAACCCCTGTTTTCGTCGCCAATGAAGAAAAAAATAAAAAGCAAAAATGTGACATGAATTCTAATGTTCCTTTATTGCGGGTTCTTCATTTTTTTGTTTCCAAAACGAAAAGAAGGTATTTTTTATACAGAAATGTGGTGGTTTTGTGATCAAGCAGAACGCGACACTTTGTAGTTAGAGCCTGTTTGCACCCATTTTCGTACAAATACACCACTCGGCATAAAATGCAAACACAAAAAATTCCGGAACTAGACCTTGTGGAATTCCAAAAACAAATCGAGGAGCTATTAGACTCCCTCAATGAGCTACACACTTCCTTGTACTACTCTACAAGCACGGTGTCAAGAATGTTCACGCACATGTACCGCAATGAAATAATGATGGGATTACGAGCACGCAACCAGGGCCAGTTTATGGAGAAAATGTATGCGCTAGGACAGAAAATCCAGCGGGCTATGGAAGAAGAGGAGAGTAGCGCAGCTGGAAAGAAGAAGCAATTGGTACTTAGTGACAGCGAATGGAAGTTGTTGGTGGAAATGAAAATCAAAGAGTATAGCCGGCGCGAGAGTTTCGAAACGCAATCGTGGCGCAGCCACCGGCTGCGGTGCTAGGGTGGAATGCAGTGTAATATCTATTAATGAAGTTATTTGACTCCCCACGACAAGTTGTCGTAGCCGAACAACCAAGGCCCCACTGTGTGGCGGGTAACAATCATCACCAACCCTACTAAAAGCTGGAACGCGAGAATCACAAGGCACAAGTGGTCTTCCCGCAATGGGCCGAGCCACACTAGTGTCAAGTTGATGATGGTCATGTTGGAGAAGTGAGTAATTTTGTTGTCAGCATCGCGCTTGACCTTGATCAAACGGAGCGCAGCCAACACCGATATGAGGACGGCACCTACACGGTAGGAAGGCTTGAGCTCGCCAAAACTGGGGTGCATCAAACCATCCTTGATGTCAAATCTGGGCATTCTGTGGCGGGGGCATGGTACCACGTTGAAGAGCTGCGGAACCGAGTAAATAAAGTTGACAATCTGCGGCAACAAGAAGATGAGCAAGGTTTTAGAGAAGTGGCCCAAGATTCCCACCACTGCGAACACCATGCCGCTAAAGTAGCAGTAAGTATCACCCACGAACACCTTTGCCGGGTAGAAGTTGTATTGCCACAAGCCGAAAGACACGCCCAAAAACGGAACGACAAAGATGGCAGAGAGCATGTGTGAGTCCTGAGCGGCAGGCGACACCGACGGCGTGAGCAAGTAGCACAAGTCATTTACCAAAAAAATGAGACCGAGCACTATGGACTGTCCCACCTCGAGGCCGTTAACGCCGGCCAAGATGTTGATGGAGTTGGGAGCAAAAATAGACAAGGCAGACATGTAGGCGTAGTAGAAAATGCCCAAGTCGAGCAATTTCGGGTCCACCGTCAGCACGTAGTCGGATGCCAATGTTGTGAACTTGAGTCCCGTGGCGGCTGTGACCACTGAGTTGGCCCAGTGGACCACTACCCGAAGCAACTCGACCGCAGTATTTCCCCACGGTACCGAAGTGACAAAAGATGGCACCACGATGGAGGTAACACTGAAGTCAACGTAGTAGACAATGAGAAGCGGCAACGATGCCACCGCCGGCAAGAAGAACTTGTGGCGCCAGCGAATGTCGAACAAGTCGTCAAAGAAGCCCAACAACACGGTGCTGAGGAGACACAAGGTGCCGCTCAAAAACTCAGCCAACTTGTTGTGTGGAAACAAGTGGTTGTGCTCCACCGCGCGGTACTGAGCGTTGTAGTTGACCAGCATGTCGCTGTCGTCGGAAAGCGCCAGAAACAGCACGAGATATTTGAAAAACACGAAAGGAATGATCAACACGAGCAATCCGATGTAGGTGACGGCTGGAACCACGCCCATGGCCTCGGGAATGGGCTCAACCGGAGGTGGTTTCAGCAAATCTTTGCCGGAGAGTCCTACTCGAACAAAGCTGGGGCCTAATCGAGGCACGAGGTAGGAGGTGGCTGCGTACCCGAGAAGGCCGAATGCGGCGGCGGTCTGGAGGGGATTGTTGAAGCGAGCGAGAGCGAGCGCCGCGCCGACGGCAGTGACTTCTAGAGCGCCGCGCATCTGTGTGTTGTGTGAGTTGTGGAGAGTGTTGGTTGTGCGTGTTGGTTGTGCGTGTTGGTTGTGCGTGTTGGTTGTGCGTGTTGGTTGTGCGTGTTGGTTGTGCGTGTTGGTTGTGCGTGTTGGTTGTGCGTGTTGGTTGTGCGTGTTGGTTGTATGGGCGGGAGATTGAGTGACAAGACAGAAGAGGTCCGCGGTGCGGAGAAAGAGGCATAGAGAAAGGAGAGCGCGGAGAGAGTCGAAGCGGTGAAGATGCAGAGAGATTGGGTCAGTGGAGGCGATGCAACAGAGTCAGGAAAGATCAAGCGCCGCAGCGGTGGGGCCGAGCTGCACATAGCAGTAGATCAGCTAGAGGCGGGTAGCGACACAGTTGGCTAACCACAAAGAATGCTCGATGGTGATGCGTAGCTGTTTTCCTGATTTGTAGTCGCAGGCAAAAGCCCACAATGCGGTGCCACAAGCACTCTGGGAAATCCATAACATCTGAATCAATGTGAGCCAGTACACGCCGGCTGGTAGCTCCAAACTGATGGCCACAGCCGTCTACCAGAGCACCTACCAAACACGGTGAACTTCCAACACGGTGAACTTCCAACACGGTGAAATTCCAACGCGGTGAACTTCCAACGCGGCAAGCTTCCAACGCGGCAAGCTTCCAACGCGGCAGCGCGGTGAACCTTTGCAAGGGAGTCATGTTGGAGTTCCCAACAAGGGTACACAAGGAAGGTGAAACGAGCTTGTGCGACCCAAAGGCAACGTTCAACAGGTGATCCCACCTACGCGCACATCAACACCACCTACGCAAACACCTCATTGCGCACCAAAGGTCCAGTTTGCAGCCAACGGTAGCTCCACACACACCTCGCACCGGTATCACAGTCGCACTCCACACAGTCGCACAGTCGCACTGCTCACGTCACTGCGTCAGTTTCCGCACAACTCTCCTCCACCGACTCCTCGATGCGCCTCTTCCACACAGGCCACGACGAGCTCGTGCACGACATCAAGTACGACTTCTACGGCCGCCACGTGGCCACCGCCTCGTCCGACCACCACATCAAGGTGTTCGACCTCGACCCCGCGTCCTCCACCTGGGTCCTCAACGACCTGTGGAAAGCCCACAACCTGCTGGTGGTCAAGGTGCTGTGGGCACACCCCGAGTTCTCGCTGGCACAACTCCTCGCGCTGTGCCTGTACGACCGCACCGTCAAGGTGTGGCAGGAAGTTGCAGACGAACTCCACGGTTCCGGCCGCCGCTGGTCCAAGTTGGCCACGTTGGCGGTGGAGCTGTTTGGCCCCATCTACGACGTGCAGTTTGCGCCGCCGCACCTCGGGCTCAAGCTCGCGTGCGTGGGCTCCGACGGCATTGTGCGCGTGTACGAGTCGGTGGAGCCGGCCGACTTGGGCGCGTGGAGCTTGACGGCGGAGATCTCGGTGTTGACGCTGCAGCTTCCGACGAAAAGCCTCCAGTCTAGCTTCTGCATCGAATGGTGCCCGGCCAAGTTCTCTTCGGCGGAGATGTTCGTGGTGATTGCCTTGGACCAGGGCTTCATCTACTCGTCCGAAACCACAGACGCACCCGACGGCGAGGAGGCGAAAACAACCTACGTCAAACTCTGCAGCTTGCCCGAACACAACGGCCTCATTCGCTCTGTCTCGTGGGCGCCTTCCATGGGACGCAGCTACCACCTCATAGCCACAGGTTGCAAGGATGGCTACATCCGCATCTTCAAGGCGGTGGAAACCGACGGGAAATTGAAGATCGAGGTGGTGGCTCAGCTCAATGACCACCGCCAGGAGGTATGGCGTGTTCAGTGGAACCCGACCGGAACCATTCTCTCCTCTGCAGGCGACGACGGCAAGGTGCGGTTATGGAAGTGCAATTACATGAACGAGTGGCAGTGCATGAGCGAAATCAACACCTCCAACCGGCTGGAGCTGCGCGCAGTGGAGCCGGAGTGATCGAGTGAACTCCGGTCACAGAAGTTCTTCTCCCGAGGACCGTTCCGAGGAGGACTTTCCCGAAAACTCCGACAACTTACCAACCACAATCGTACACCACTTGCTTCTGTCTCCAAGCTGAGAACGCAAGCCGAAATCGACGAGTCAACTGTCGACCCTTGTCCCATCCACAGACCAAAAGAGGAACGACAGCGTGGCCGTACAATCTCTAGCCTCATACAACCGCGCCGCCCTTTAAAAGTCAGGCTCACGGTAGCAGTACTCCCAGACATTCACATATAAGCTACTTGTCATTCTACAATAAATTCGGCCCCATTGATTCCTCGATCTCTATTGCAAACTAGATTCTTCTCTTTTTCTTCTGGATCGTAGGCTTTTCGCCGTCAAGGTCATTCCAGAAATCTTCCTCGTCTTGCTGTTCCGTCAAACGCTTCTTCTCCTCCGTCTCCTCCTCCTCTTCATCTCCATCCTTCTCGTCAAGAATGATGAGATTGCCCACCTGCGTGCCCAAGTACACCTTCAGCACCAAGGCACGGGTCTTGATGTTAAACACACGCAAGTACCGGTCAAGCCCACCAAATGCAACAAGCCCAGCCGAGAGCGACACATCCACACCGTGAATAGCACCGGTGTTTCCTCCCTCAGAGTATTTTCCAAGCAACTTCAAGCTGGGCTTGTAAAAAGTACCCGCAGACGCAGAAATGATCTTGTGCGCCTTGCTGTCGACCTTTACCAATGATAGACGAGCAACAAACGTGTGAATGTCGGAAATAAGAATCTCGTCCTGCTCTTCTGTAGCAAAGTTGAGGGTCAAGATCGCCTTCTCACAAACTTTATAAGATTCAACAGGCTCCTCGTCTTCTGCAGTATTGTACTTGCGGATATGGCCGTATCTGGTGGAGGTGACCAAACGGTATCCCTTCTTTGGCCTATCTTTCATGAACAAAATTCCCGATATCCAGATAGGAACGGTCAAATCAAGGTGATCAGGCTCAACATTTTCGGCCTTGAATATAACTTTAGGTACCCACGCCTTGGCGTTCTTGAAGTCGTCTTTCTTGAACTTTTTCTTCTTGTCGAAAAGTTTGAACACCTGGAGGTCGTTTTCTTTTCCTCCGCAAGCAAAAATACCCGGTTCGTACGGGTTGGCAACAAGCACACTGAGGGGCAACTGTTTGTCCTCAACTCTCGACGGAATCGTCATCGCCAACGGCTCAAAGTCAAATTTACCACCGTTTAAGTATATGATGAATGCTATGCTCGACTCGAAAGCTGTAATGATAAAATCGGACTTCTCGTCCTTCACCAACGAAATAGGCTTGTCTTCTGGTGCAACAGGTAGTTTGTAGGAATGCAACAACTTATAGTTCTCTTCGGGGATTTCAGAAGATCCAAAAAGCTCGTAGACGCCGACGTATCCTCCCATGCGGGTCACAATTATGTACCTTTCTTGGTAAACAGTCATGTTAACCACTCTGTTCTTGACATTGGTGAGATCATCTTTCTGAAGGATATTTTGGACCGTTTCCGGCTTTTGTCCGTCTTTCACAGAAGTGTCAGTACCTTTGGCACAAACAACCTCCTTGATATTACCAGTTTCGTCTGCAGACACGAAGAATCTCATTGATGAACCGAGTTGAAGTAGTCGCGATGACCTAGAGATGAGTTGAAAAAAGGTGCGCACCAGTTGCGAGCACTCCCACGATATTGCCATAAACCTAGACTATCTCACGGCAAGAATGTCGTCACTCCAATGACGTTGCCAAGTCCAGCAGCTGGGCTTTGATTTCCTCGATCCGAGCTTCCAATATTTCTTCACGCTTTTTGATTTTGTCGTGCAACCCGATTTGGAGCGGCAATAGGTACTTTTTGTAGTCCGAGTCCAAGATCGCCTGTATCTTTTTGATCTCGGTTGACATCGCTTCGTACACTTGAGCGAGCGTTGTCAAATCAGCGACAAATGAGTCAGTAGCAGGAAAAATACCGTAGGCATCGATGATTCGCAGCACGTTTTTGCGCAAGGTCAACTCGTCATTATGTTCGCATCTGTATGTGGGTGTGCCTTGTTGTCTTATCCTGAAGCAGGTGCCACACTCTCTGACTGCAAGCTGACATATGTACTCTTTGTTTAGGTCCAAAACGCCTTTCAAGCTTCTTCTAAAAATCTCAAATTCGATCGAAGCTTCTAATTTCCTCTTACGCAGGGCCACGATATTTTGCCAGTGCTTCACCTCTCTCATGTGCTTTGCGTGCTTTTCGAGTGTGCGTTCGAAAGTATACCGAGAAAGGAAAAGACCATCTTCAGCAATATTGCTTTCACACACGGTACTGACCTGAGTGAACATCAGGTGAGCTACCTCAATTGCCCATTTATGGTCTGCTAAAGCCTTTTCAATTTCGACTTTTTCCTCAAGCAACGACTTTGCGGTCAGTGCTTCCTCCTCCAAATAAGGCTTGACCTTTTTAATAAGTGCCAGTATATGGCCTAAGAGGTCCATTTGTTTGTCAATCTGGTCCTTTTTCATTAGGAGCTTAGTCGGTAAATTTAGACAATCTTTAGGGGTAGGATAGGCAAAGACCAAGCTGGCGAATTCCTTTTTTATTTTATTCAAATCCTTTACAAATGTCCATGTCAAAAATGGAACATCTTTTCGTTTGCAAACTTCAGGCTTCTCGCTGAACGTAAGTTGGCCGAGAGGAGTGAAGTGCTTGATCAGCCTTCTCCAGAGTCTCATTGTAACAAAAATACCCGCAGTTGGTGGCTCTTCTGTTTCTGACATGATATCTACTATATACTTCTATGATATAAAGAAAATGAATAGAGCTCTGCGCTTTTTTATAAAATGAGTTTGGCTGCGAATCACAAACACAAACCGAGATAAGTCATGAGAAATGAGAGTGCGACTATGAATATATGTACATAATAATTAACGGAGAGAGACACCGCGAAGAAAAATAAATTACAGCAAAAACATGAAGCAGTAAGAGAGCGGGGTGGTATTCTATACAAACACAACTAATCAAAACAGCTCTGTTTTCACTTCAATTAAGGGCGTGTGGCGTAGTTGGTAGCGCGTTCGCTTAGCATGCGAAAGGTCTCGGGTTCGACTCCTGACTCGTCCATTTATTTTTGATTTTCAAACAATGCCATATTTTTTCCTTGTCGCTAAAGATGTCTGCCTCACTACCAAGTGATTTCTGAGAGTTTGCATTCCTATAAACGATACTGGGGCGTAACAACCTTACACTTAAGCAAAATCCAGGTGGTTCGCGTGGTATCTGTAACCAACAATCTTGTGCGAGTCGGTAATCTCCTTGATCGCGTTCAAGTCAGCCTTGGACAACGTGACAAGACTACCTAGGTTCTTGTCAATCTTTTCCGGGGTGGAGCCACTTGGAATTGGAAAAATCTTGCAAACCTTCTTGAAGCCAGCATAGTCTTCTTGTTCGCCAACACTCACAAGCCACGACAAAGCCAAAGTCTCCAAGGACAAGTTCTTGGAGTGGGCAAACTCATACAACTTGGTCACCGCCTTCAGGTTTGTGGGAAAGTTCTCAGCAGAAAAGCGGTCAAAGTGGCCTCTCATGTCACCGGGCGCGTGGCACAATTTGTAAAAGGCATCGAGATCAGTTGCAGTCTGATCAGTCAAGAAGCCTCTGCACAATGGCGAGTACGCCACAATCGGAACCTCGTGTTCGGAAAGCAACTTCGCCACGCCATTGTCAAATACGTCTTGACACATAAGCGAGACTTCAACCTCAACACAGGAAATTGGCGCCACCGACAAGGCCTTGGAGATGGAAGCAACACCCACCTCGGAAAGAGAAATGCCGTCAATTTCGCCAGCCTTCACGTGCTCGTAAATGAACCCGACCGACTGGTCATATGGCACCTTAGGATCCACTCTAGCAATCTCATAAATGAGAGTTGGTCTCTGAGATTTTTCCTTGGGGAAGAAAGACGTGATCAGCTTCACCGACCTGTCAATTGACTCTTGGCTTCCATCCGGGGAGAGGGTGGCCACGTTGATAGCACCCTTGATGGAGATAACCAAATCAGGGTATTCCTTGCCGTACTTCTCCCAGAACTCCCCCAAAAGCTTCAAGTTGATCGCGTCGGGACCATAGAACTCGCCACCATTGAGAAAGCGCACATTGTGGTGGTCCAATGCGTACTTGATCGTAGCATGCGCGTCAGCAAAAGGCTTGGGGTTTGGAGTCCAGGTCATGGACATCGTGCCGAAACCGACATTGCCGGGGATATGAACAGGTTTGATTGACATTGGGATTGTGAGTTGGGGTGCAAATTCTTCTGGAGCACAGCAATAGGCACGAGGAGGGGCCTCCATTTATACGGGGCGAGTCGGAGCTCCGCAACGAATGCACCACCACGGGAAGCCCGTGGACTGCAGAGAACAAAGGGAGTTTAACCTGAAGCGTTTTGCCCCGGCGGTTGTGCGCAGAAGTGGCGGTGCCATAGGGCGGAGAAGGAGATAAGCTCCCCCTGCACGCCCCGAGCACGTCGGTGCATAAACGGGAGCGTTGCTGCGCGGGCCCGCCCACAGAATATTTTTTGCAACTGGCGCGGCGATTAACTATTTCCGTCTCCCTGTTCAGGGTGGCGAACTAGCAAGCTACCGCGGTCAAGGTCTGCAAGGGAAGCAATGTAGTGCGAGAAAACGTAGTGGACAACACACGGGACAGGAGACGGTTAAGAGCCGACACGAGTCTCCCAGTGCCGTTAGAAACTTTGAATATAACGAAGGTACACGAAGGGAAGGTCCGAACGGTGAAAAATGTCCCCACAATTGCAAGCACAATCATCTACGCCGGGTGCGGCATTCCAGCAGAATACAGAATCCTTTTCAGGACAGGGTGCGTAGGAAAAGCTCTGATGAGAGAAGGGAAAGGCCGCGTTGCACTTCCAAAAAAACTCGGCAACGAAGAGAAGTAGCTGTGCCTGCGGAGTAGATTCTCGCCTAGCCTGCCAGAGTCCCGCCGAGAGTTTTGTGTGGTGCAGTTTGGTGCAGTTTGGTGCTTTTGGTGCTTTTGGTGCTTTTGGTGCTTTTGGTGCTTTTGGTGCTTTTGGTGCAGTTTAGTCCTGTTTGGTCCTGTTTGGTCCCGCTTGGTCCTGTTTGGTCCGGCTTGGTCCTGTTTTACAAGCAGTGTAAGAACCTTCTCTGGACTCCAGACCGTTTCCAACGTTTCTTTTGCTCGACTCTCGATTGCTTCCACCGCCTGTGCCAGCTACTATCGCCTAGAAATCCGGTCAACGCCTAGAAATTCGGTCAAGGCCTAGAAATCGGCAACTAGTCTGGCCAGACTAGTCGCACTGCCAGTACCGCACGGTTCAGGTGCACAGACAAGAGTAGAATTCCGTCACGGAAAAGTCCACCGCCTATATCCCAATTCGGTTCCGCCGCCTATATCCCCGGCTAATGCCCCTCAGGACCATATCAAATGCCACAGTGCCGCTCCAACCTCTACTCTACTCCAGCGCCAATGTTGCGGCAGTCCTCCTGCACACGCACGTCCCGGTGCACCACAGGAAAAATTTCCTCTCATCTCCTCCAACCTCAAACGCCATGTCCAGTGTCATCGGTATCACATTCGGAAATACCTCTTCCTCTATCGCAGTCGCCACTGCCGACGGAAAAGTTGACGTCATTGCCAACCCCGATGGAGACCGTTCCATTCCTTCGGTGTTGTCGTACATCGGAGTGGATGAGTACCACGGTGCCCAGGCTAACGCTCTCTTGGTGAGAAACGCCAAGAACACCATCATCAACTTCAGAGACTACATCGGCAAGAAGTACGATGAAGTCGACCTTTCTGTGTCTGCCACCGGCGCCACTCCCGTCAAGACGGAGGACGGCTTTATTGCATACAAGATTGCCAGAGAAGACGACAAGGAGGAGCTCGTGACGGTGGAGGAGGCTGCCACCAGACACTTTGTGCAGTTGAAGTTGGCTGCGGAGGACTACTTGGGTAAGTCTGTCGACAGCGCGGTGTTGACTGTGCCTACCGACTTCTCCGAGCACCAGAAGGAGCTCTTGGTCAAGATCGCGGCCGGCGCCGGCCTCAAGGTGGTGCAGTTGATCAACGAGCCTTCTGCCGCGTTGTTGGCACACTTGACCGCCGCCTCCATTGCCTCGGGCGAGGAGCGTCTTTTGCAAGACAAGCTCTACGTTGTGGCTGACTTTGGTGGTATCAGATCCGACGCCGCCGTGATTGCTGTCAGAGGCGGCATCTTGACCATTCTCGCCACCGCGCACGCACGCAACTTGGGTGGTGACAACTTGGACGCCGCCATCTCCGAGTACTTTGCCAAGGAGTTTGAGAAGAAGTTCAAGACCGACCCAAGAAAGACCGCGCGCGCGTTGGCGAAGTTGAAGGCCGAGGCCATCGTGGCCAAGAAGACCTTGTCGAACGTGTCGTCGTCGTCTTTCTCCATCGAGTCGTTGGCCGAGGGCTACGACTTCCTCTCCAACATCAACCGTCTCAGATTTGAGCTCGCGGCCAGAAAGCCTTTGAGCGACATGACCGCGTTCGTGGACCTGGTGTTGCAGAAGGCGGGCATCGACGCGTTGGACGTGGACGAGGTCTTGTTGACCGGTGGTTGCGCCAACGTTGTCAAGTTGGCTTCCAACGTCCGCTTCATCTTCCCTGAGTCGACCTCCGTGGTTGCTCCTTCTCTTGACACCAAGGCCACCAACCCAGAAGAGTTGTCGACCAAGGGTGCTGCCTTGCAAGCGGGTTTGATTGAAGGTTTCGACGACGAGGAGATCCACGAGTCGTTGCAACCGGTTGTGGTCAACACCCAGCACTTGAGCGCTCCTATCGGTATCAAGGACGCCGCGGGTGCTTTCCACGCTCTTTTGGTCAAGGAGACCGCGTACCCTATCAGAAAGTCGTTTGAGGTGACCAACGGCGACTCTGCGGACGTTGTGATCGAGTTGTACGAGGGCCAAAGAACCGTCAAGGAAACTGTGATTGAGGCCGAGCCACTTTCGGACGAGGAGGAGGACTCGGACTCGGACGACGAGCCTGAGGTGAGAAGAGAGGTCGAGTACGTTGCCGGCGAGTTGTTGGCCAAGTTGGTGTTGGCCGACTTGAAGCCAAACTCCAAGTTGGAGGTGCTGGTCAACATCACCCAGAACGGTGTGTTGCACTTGAGCGGCAGAGAGTTGAAGCAGGGTTCTGTTGCGGTCAAGGGCGAGATCAAGTCCGCTTAGGTATAGACATAATTCACGAGAGACTGAATGGACGTAGGACTACAAACGTGCATCCCCAAGTGCGGTGCAAGAAACATCTTGCCAACTACGGTAATCTCATGGGACCGGAGCTGGGTGCCGATCCAGATCGTATAGATGCACATCATGCATACAAGCCGGCATACGAGACAACAGACAACACACGACGGAGAACCAGGGCTCTGCAAAGGCGAGAGGTGACGCGGGGGAAACTGCGGTGGTGACGGCCGGCGCCAGTATGACCCGGAACATGAGCAGCAGTGCGTGGCCGTGTAGTGGCGAGTGCGAAGTGTGCAAAGTGTGCGAAGTGTGCGACGTGTGCGACGTGTGCGACGTGAGAGACGACAGCGGCACAACGAGACGATCAGTGATGGCGTGCAGACGCCAGCAGGCCAGCAGCGTCGGTTCTTCGAATAGAGCGGCACAAAGCACGCTGTTGCGAAAAACCGCAACCGCAACCCCCGATTCGGGCGTAATCGTGGCACACCCAGCCGTGGATACGAGGACCTGCATCCGCGCACCACACAGCAACTCCAACATCTTTTCTTCTTCCCCAGCCCCCACCACATGGCCAAAAAGAAACCGGAAATGTCGCAGGTGCACGGCGCCAACAACGAGTTCATCTTCGGCGAGCACGGCGGCCGCGGCAAGCATCTCTTGTCATTTTCCAAAAACCTCTCGCTCACGCGCGCGCTCGGGCGCCTGGCGGCCCGCAGTGACGACGACTTCCGCGAGGCCAACAGCAAGATCTACGGCAGTCTTGCGTATGGGTACGACTCACCGGACACGGGCGGGTCTGTGAAACAGGAAACGGCGTTCGGGCGGGTCCCGCTGCGGACGCTTTCGGGCGGTCTATTCAGCCGCACTTCCCTGCCGCACAAAGAGCCGGGGCGCGACGGCGCAAACCGCGCGGGCGAAAACCGCGCGGGCCCAGACAAAAGGGCGGAGAAACGTGCGGGCGCGCGCGACCGCAGTGCCACCTACACCGATTTGGACGACGACTGGGATGCGGACGTGAAGGAGGCGCCACCACCACAATTGCAGCCACAAAAGCAACCGCCTGCGCCATCGCAACAATTGCAGCCACTGCAGCAACCACAACCGCCAGCCCAGGCGCCGCCGGCCCCGTCCCCCACCCCACGCGTGGCCCGGTTCCACAGGATCCTCGCCGACGACAACAGCATCAACGTGGCCGAGCTCCGCAGCCTCGCATGGAACGGCGTGCCGCCTCACCTCCGTGCAGTCACGTGGCAGGTTCTTCTAGGCTATCTTCCGGCTAACCGCAGTCGCCAGAGCCTGACCCTCGCTCGCAAGCGCCAGGAGTACAGCGACGGCTTGGCCAGCGCGGCCCCGCCCCACGGTTTCGGCGAGTTGCCGCGCGACGCCTCTGCGCGCGACTCTCTGTCGCCCGTGCGCCAGCTCTACCACCAAATCGCCATTGACGTCAAGCGCACCAACCCGCAGTTACCGCTCTACGCCCACAGCGCCACACAACAGTCGCTCCGCAAGATTTTGTTCCTCTGGGCCGTGCGCCATCCCGCGAGCGGCTACGTGCAAGGCATCAACGACTTGTGCACTCCTTTCTACCAGATTTTCGTGGGCAACTACTTGGAACAGCTACAGCGGCACGTGCGCGGCGATCACGACCCGGCGCTGGAGATTGCAGGCATCCTAGACCCCACCGACGAGTTGGAACAGAAACTAGCCGCAGACCCGCTCCTCCAGCTGTATACAGTAGAGACATTGGACACTGCCTTGCTTTCGCCCAGAGCCACCGCAGTCATTGAAGCAGACACCTACTGGTGTCTCTCGCGCTTGTTGGACAACATCACCGATAACTACATTCACGAGCAGCCAGGCATTCTCCGGCAGGTGGGTGATTTGCGCAGTTTGATCGCGAAGATCGACTTACCGCTTCTTCAGCACTTGGATGCCGAGGGCGTGGAGTTTCTTCAGTTCTCGTTCCGGTGGATGAACTGCTTGCTCATGCGCGAGCTTTCGCTCCCGCTCATTATCCGCATGTGGGACACCTACTTGAGCGAGACCCCACTCGGCTTCAACAACTTCCATGTGTATGTGTGCGCGGCGTTCTTGATCAAGTTCAGTGCGGAGCTTCGCGCCATGGACTTCCAGGAAATTTTACTTTTCCTCCAGAACACTCCGACGTCCTCATGGCAGGAGAAGGATATCGAGTTGATGTTGAGTGAGGCTTTCATCTGGCAGAGTCTCTACAAGAATGCCACTGCTCACCTTCGGTGAGACGGTCTACGGAGATAGTTGTCATCGACATTGCAGATAAATTTTGCCCCAGAAAAAATCTTTGAGGGCTCCTCTTCCTGTCTTAACCAGAGCTTCTTGGGAAGGTTCGGTTCTTTTTTCTAGCCTCTGGTTCCTTCATCCCACGAGGGCCCGATACAGGCTAGACCGATACCAATCGGGGATGTACGGGTTCGCACATGGACCCCGGTGTTTCCGCCGTCAGAAAAGCGCACCGTTGCTGATATACGCTCACAGAGTCATAGAACATGCACATGAGAGAAGGAGAGGAACGACAGAAAAACAACAGGGAAGAAAATGTCTCTGTTCTTATCCTCCAAAGTTGACAGCGCTGCGCGCGAATCTTAAGAAGTCAAGAGTTGACTGCGAATTGATTAGATGCACCACCGACCCAATACTGCAGTAATTAGGATAAATTAGTGATATATAGCACCAATCTTCCTCGTCTCTTCACGGATAAGAACACCTTTGCAAACCTCACGTTTGTGTTTTTGAATCCTCATCTATTTATTCCTCAACGGAACTCATTACACTGCCATGTCTCAACCAGCAGGAAGAACCATCCTCGCCTCAACTGTGGCCAAGCCATTTGTGGAGGAAATCACCTCCCAAGTGGCGCAGTTGGACTTTAAACCAAAACTCGTGGGTTTTTTGGCCAACGACGACCCTGCTGCTCGCATGTATGCCAACTGGACTGGCAAAACCTGTGAGCTGCTTGGTTTCACCTACGAGTTGATCTCGGTGGACAAGAACGAGTTGGAAAGCAGCTTGATTACCGCTAACAACGACGATGACGTCAACGGAATCATGGTGTACTTTCCGGTCTTTGGCGACAACCAGGACCAGTACCTTCAACAGCTCATTCTGCCCGAAAAAGACGTGGAGGGGTTGAATTTCTTGTACTACCACAACTTGTACCACAATGTGCGGTTTTTGGATGCTCCCGCCAACGAGCAAAAATCGATTTTGCCCTGCACGCCATTGGCGATGGTGAAGATCTTGGAGTACTTGGCGGTGTACAATAAGCATCTTCCGTACGGAAACCGTCTCTACGGGAAGAAGGTGTTGGTGGTGAACCGGTCCGAGATTGTTGGCCGTCCACTAGCTGCTTTATTGGCCAACGACGGCGCCACTGTGTATTCTGCCGACATCAACAACATGCAGCAGTACACCAGAGGTGACGATTTGCTGATGCAAAGACACAAGGTGGTGGAGTTGGACGCGAGCTTCACCGTGGAAAGCGTGGCGCCCACCTGTGATGTGATTATCACAGGCGTTCCGCTGGAAAACTACAAGTTCCCATCGGAGGTTGTGTCCAACGGCACGGTTGTGATCAACTTTGCCAGCGCGAAGAACTTCAATGACGACATTAAGCAAAAAGCGGGATTGTACGTGCCTCTGATTGGTAAGGTGACGATCTCGATGTTGTTGCGGAACTTGCTTCGTTTGATTGAGAACAAGCAGATCCGCGAGCAAAAGAAGTAGCGGTAAGATGCAACAAGCGCAAGGTGCAAACAAGTGGAAGGTGAAAGACGACGCAAGACGACGCAAACAAGGCGCATTCAAGACGCAAGCAAGGCGCATACAAGACGCAAGCAAGTGATAATAAAGCGATCTTGATCGTTCACGGATTCCGACGCGAAGATTCCCTTCAGATGGGCTTTCCAGATCTA
The DNA here is from genome assembly GCA_030557995.1 of Clavispora vitiphila. NCBI lineage: Eukaryota > Fungi > Ascomycota > Pichiomycetes > Serinales > Metschnikowiaceae > Clavispora > Clavispora vitiphila. The sequence continues at coordinate 125,493 of JANIJR010000014.1, forward strand.
GAGATCTGACTGATTCTATCCAAAAGCTGCCGACCGCCCTGCTTTCGGCAATTGTGACAAATGCGGCAAGTACATGGATCTACGAAGCCTGCCGCAACAGCCAAGTCCGCTGACTCCCAAGCCGGAGACCTCCCATGTGTTCCGCTAGAGCCGGGGACCCTGGTGTGTAACGGTGCAGGACGGCCGCATCACGGGCGCGCGCGCACGTGCAAGTTCCATCCAGGCGATGGGTGGACGGTGTATAGGTGCAGAATTGACTGAGCGCCCATCGACTCGGACCACGACTCGGAAAACGACTCGGAACAGAACCTCCACCAGAGGCGAGACATTACGCGACATCCACTCGTGGACCATCTCCGACTGCACTGCCGTGACATTGGTCATTAGACAATAGACGTTTGACTAGACAGACATAGACCCATCGCTTCTGTGCGAACCCCACCTGGACCTTCCACTTCCGAGAAGCTCCACAACTGTTGCAACCCGTAACTTTCGGCCCGGCAGGAGGAGTGTGAATCCCGAATCCTTGAAACACCAGCATCTGCCACGTCGGAACCGTTCGACTCTGCATTCGTTGCATCTGACTCATCGCATAGGTCAACCTACAAACCAACAAGCCAGCAGACCCCAAAACAGGCACAAGAACCGACGCTCCTCACAGGCTCCAAGAGAAAACACACCGTCCCATGTCAGACATCACAGACGACCGTCCGCGGGGCAAAAAAACAGTGGTCCCCATCGACACACTTGCGCTCACCGAATCGCTCGGGGTGCAGACGTTCCGCCGCGGCTCGCGGCGCCCGTGGTCCAAAGCCGAAGACGAGCTCTTGTTGCTGCGACTTGAGAAGCGACACCCTGTGGCGTTTGCACGCAAAACGCTCGAGTCCAAGGATGTGGACTGGGAGGCGATTTCGGCCGAGTTTCCGCCCGGGCTGCGTAAGCCCAAGGACTGCCGCAAGCGGTGGCTGAGTCTGTTGGACCCCAATCTCCGCCGCGGAAAGTGGCTGGCCGAAGAAGACAGGCTTCTCTTGGCGCTGTACGAAAAGCACGGCGCGCAGTGGCAGCTTGTGGCTGCGGACATCTCCGGCCGCACAGAGCACCAGTGCTCCAAGCGGTACATGGAGGTGTTGGACCCCGCGCTGCGCGACCGGCTCCGGGCGTGGACCGAGGAAGAGGATCTTCTTCTCATCCGGCAGGTGCGCAAGATCGGCACCAAGTGGCGGACCGTGGCCAAGGCGCTCGAGGGCCGGCCGTCGCTCACGTGCAGAAACCGCTGGCGCAACTTGCTCACGGCCGTGGCTAGGGGCCGCGCCGACCGCGTGGTGGAGGAGGAGATCTCGGCGGCGCGGCGTGCGGCTGCGAATGCCGAAAGCGACGGCGACGAAGACAGCGACGACGGCGCGGCGTCGGACGCGGAGAAGACCGTGCCCCAGCCGGCCACCAAAGGGTCCAGGGCCGACAAGGCCAAGGCCACCAGCGCCGCACTCACCACAATCGCCACCATGAATGCGGCTCCAGCGGACGACACCACGGTGGAGTGGCGCTACTCCCTCTCGCCCGCGCTTCCGGACCCGGCGTCCGCGCCCACCATCGCCAGCCGCGAGTTGGCGCAGTTTCTCGTGCACTATGCGGCAGAGCACGGCATGACCATCGCCGTGCACCAGCACATCCACCACCACCACCAGCCGGCGCTGTTCCGAGCAGAGCGGAGCGTGCCGGAGCCGCGCAGCTTCGAGCCGGAGCTCACGCGGTTCCAGCACTTCAACTACTTGCCGCCGCTCACGGAGGTGCCGCGGCTCAACTCCTCTGCATCGTCGCCTGCCACCAGCTCCAAGGGCAGCACGCACCACCACCACCACCACCACTACCACCACCACCAGGACCACCGGCAGGACGAGATGGGCCACCACCAGCACCCCGCGCTCTCGGGGCAGAACCCGGGCCAGAGCTCCGGCCAGCATGGCCGAGCGAACTCACCCCACCCACAACAGGTGAACGGGCAGGCTCTGGCCCAGGTTTCCGACCCCGGCCACGCGGGGCCCATCTCCTTTCCCGACATCCGCAGCTACTCGCCCGAGTACAAGGAGTACCGGCCGCGCAGGGAGTTCCGGAGCTATCCCAAGGATCTCCTAGAAGACGAGGCCGCCGGCAAGGAGTCAGATCTACTTAAGCTACTCAACGAGGCGGATGCACGTGCCAAGAGCCCGTCGGCGCCGCTGTCGAACCTGCTCACGCCGCTCACCAAGGCGGTGCAGATGGTGGCAGCGGCAGACCTCAAGCGCGAGTACGGCGGAGACGGGAAGCGCGACGACTTTGGCCCGGACCCCAAGCGCGCGCGCACCGAAGTCGACGACGACGAGGAGGGCCTCGATTTTTTCGAAACCATGCGCCACTTGAGCGGGCTGCGCCAGGCGCGCCCACCGGTGAACCGCGCGCGCCAGCTCCTGCCGGTTTCGCAGCACCACCCGCTCCACCACGCGCCTGCAAGCTCGAGCGTCACGCCGCAGCCGGAGAAGATCCCTGAGGAGGACGCGGACGAAGACTTGATGGGTGCGTACGGCTTGTTTTACAATGCGTACTCGCGCGAGCGGTACGTGGAGCAGGAGTTGGACTCGCTGGCGTTCGGGGCGATTCCGTTCAACCCGTCGTAGACCACTCAGTACAGACGACCGGACTGGACACAGACCGGACTGGAAAAGACGCCTGCCGACGGATTTCTTTTCCACCCTAGACTGGAGCCGCGGCTTATTATGTCGGAACCTCGTCGGCCCAGGTATTTCTGGGTACCAGTGTCTGTGAACTCTTCACGACACCTGGTTAAGATTTACAAACTGGCTGCAATGGTTTTGCGCTCGCTTACTTGGTCTCATTCGCCGACAGTCGCAATTTATGTCATTTTGCGCTTTGCGCTTCTGCACCGCCTTTGTTAAATAGGCATGTACTATATACGCATACACTGCTGAGCAACTTAATGATCTCTATTTCACATACCTACTAATGTTCTAATCTGCCACCAAAGGAATATGCACATAGCACCTATTTAGTAACCAGAGTACTTGGATCTCGCTCTCAACTTAGGTCCGTTCAAGTAGAATGTAACTGGGATCGCAATCATGGCAATCGACAAAAACGCCAAAATCATCGAACCCCACGCCACAGGGTATTTCTTTGTCAGCAAATTCAAAAACAAGGCTCTTCCAAACAATGGGAAGGCACCGGCCATAATACTTCTAAACAAAGTATTGCCAGCAAACACAGAAGCCAAGAACTTATAGAACGAGAAACTCAAGTAGTTGAAAAGAGTCTGGAACACCAAAAACGCACCGGCGGCAAAGATGGAACTGCCAAATAAAGGACCAATCCAGTGTAGTTCCGCTGAACTGGTCCAGCCAAAAACAATAATGCCAACAGGCATGAGAATAGCACCTACAATGGCCATGGGGATAAACACTTCAGGCTCAACTTCCTCATTTTTCAAGAGCTTTTTGGTAAATTTGTGGGAGATGATTGGAATGTAGAACAAAGCACCAGCCAAAATGCCAATCATTACCGACAAGTAAGTGAGACCCAATTCTACCAACGTAAAGTGGTGAATTTCGACAAACACAATAGGGAAAGCCTCGAACCAAATGTACATGACGGAGTAGACGAGGCCGATGAAGATGTTGATAATAAGAACCACAGGCTCGAAGATAATGATTTCCAATGGACGCCACAAAGTGTCGACAATCATATCCCGAGCGGAAATTTTGCTGTTCTCAATGTGACCTTCAGAAACGATCTTGTCATCTCCAGTCAAAGCTCTCAATCTTTCCGCCTTTCTGTACAAGATGGTCTTACCGTATGATTCTGGAAGCAACCAGCTCAAAATGACAAAAGAACAACCTGATGTAATACAGACAAACCAAAAGGTCCAGTGGTAATTGCCTTTAACGACTAAAATAGAACCAAACATTGGACCCATGGAAGGAGCACATACAGCTGCCACAGACCACACACTAATGGATACAGGCATGTATGCCAAAGCTGTCACATCACCGAAACTGGCACCACCAGTAGCCAAGCAGGGACTGGCGAAAAGCCCAGCTAGAAACCGTAAAACGCACAAGGATGCGATGTCCGAAACCAAAGCAGTAGGAACCTGCAAAATGAAAAATATGAACAAGGTCAGAATGTAAATGGTGGTTCTACCAAAACGGGCATTTTCTGACAATGGAGAAAATACCATAGGACCGATGCCATATCCAAAGACAAACAATGTCAATGGTAAAGTAGCCAACGTCTGGTTGATTTGCATCTTTCTCATAATTTCGTCGACACCAGGAGTGTAAATGGCAGAACCCATGTAGACAAAGGCTGTCAAAAAAGCAATTTGCATCATGAACAAGATTCTATACTTGAGTGGCCAGTTGTATGGATTTTCTGGATCATCCTCCCCATCCCAAGTAACTAATATATAGTCATCATTTAGTGTGATTGAAGAACCATTTGTAGAATCAAAGGACTCGTCGGATTCTTCTGAGTTCTCGGAAAATTCAGTTCCTCCCTTCCTGAGATACTTCGCGGGAAGAACGTAATCTGGCTGTTCCTCTTTGTAGTTGAACAATTTGCGGTTGGAAATATGGTAGATGACCCTACCAAAGAAACTTTCTTTGACAAACTTAAAAAACATTGGCTAAGTATCAGGCGCTCGTGCAGCTCAACTTCCTTGCAGAATGTGGCTATATATATATACATGTATTGACATAATTATTTTAATTTACTGCTGTATAGTTTGAAGTATTATGCTTTGTAACACTCGGAGTTTGTCCAATTTCAGTGCATTCTCGGGATGAGCACTTCATATACGTAGATTTAACGGGGCAAGCGTCCTATTAGCGGTTAAAGCCGCAGGTGACAGCATATGCGAGTCAGCCTTACAATAAAAGAAAGGGCGAGAACGCAGTCTATAGTATAAAATCTTTGGCATTCACAATCCATCAGTGACTTTAATAATTCCTTTTCTGGAAGTTTTGCGCTGAATTGATCAGTAGTAAGCGATGAAGTAAAATAATCATCTAAGGCAAATTGAAACCATGCAGCGCGGCTAAAGTAGAACTTGATTATTCAGCTGAAGCGCGTTGATTATTTTCACAAGTGTGTGTACAAGGGAACACCGCAATGAAAGATTTCTTTCCAGTAGCGACAAGACCATGTGTCAGGTTGGTGGAATTATTCATTATCACGGTTAATGATGTTTAGCGCCGAGTAAAAAAATTATACAATTGATACAGGGAGGAACACGCCATCAATTTACGCTAGAATCTCAAGCTGTCTTCACATTACTAGATGAAAGAGCCAATAGCGCGAACAATTCTCCCCTCTTCTCTATATGTTAAAGTGTTTCTCCGCCAATGCGTTCCAATTTTAGTTCTCTGTAGCATATTATTTTGGCAGAACAGTGTTTTTAGTGAAAAGTCAAATTTCCGGCCTTTCATAACGTACGAGATATCTACTGAATTGTTAGAACATTGGTTACGAAACTTTACGACACAGTGAAACTAATTTTAATATCATCAATAAGAAACACACACATAGCTTTAATGGCGTTTTTAGATTCTAATGACCGATATAACACTGCTTTCCTACTGATGAGACCAATTCAATTTTTGGTGGCACCACAATCTCCATTTATAAATTTTTAAATAAATTCTTTCTTCCAGAGGTTAACATTTTGGTTTTTATTAAGATATTCTACTGTCTTCATACCAATATAACTGATTGATTGTGATTTTTAATATGCATAATGTTTTTATTGCTTTCTCTTTTATGCTACTAATTCAGTGGTACTCTGAATTCATCATCTTTCGTAAGCTTTTTTAAAATGCGTCTTAGAGAAAAAAGCTTTCCCTCCAACTAATCGTTTTTTGCTTCCTTTTATTTTTTTTTTTTTGACTCAAAGCAAAACTAAACTCGAACTGAATTATTTTATGCTTCTGCTATGAAATGGGAAATATGAGTAAGTCTTTCACATATAAAACGAGCTCTGCATTTCATTCCAGCCCCATTTACATCTATATAAATACATCTATATAAATACATCTATATAAATACATCTTTTTATCAAGGAACATTTTACATCATACGATCTATATACTGCATACGTAAGACACCACGTACCGAAGAGTCTTTTTCCGGTGCCTGGTTGAAGATGTTAGGAACTTGCTCAAGGAGAAAACCACGAATGATGAAACCGGAAGCCACTATACAAGGCGGTCAACAGTATGTTGTACTACACATGAATTCTTCGTTTTGTACTTTAGTCCTTTCAACAACTTACACTCCAAAATTCAGATTGCTGTAAAATTCACTGCTTGGGAATTCTAAGTTATATATTCCATTATATACCAGATTTCTGTGCTTATAATCGGTCAAACGAAGCTTACTAGACTATTGGAACCAGATCCCGTAAAAGCCGATTGGTGAAGGAAAATGGGAGATGTCTGGGTGTTTTGATTGGATGTATGGATGTTTCGGTTCAGATGTATGGGTTTTTTAAGGATGTATGGATGTTATTTTGTATTTGTGTAACGCGTCCTACCTGTTTTTGTGTTCACCAAAAATAAATCTCCTACCAACCACTTTTCTTTTACGCTAGCAAGTAGTTCAGGTTCTACAAGGGATTCAACGGAAGTGCCCGTTGAAGCTAATTATTTATCTACTTTCTGTAATCATGACACCAGATTATGAGAGTGCTTAGGCGGAGGGAAGGAGTCTGCTTTCTTTCATTCTGGTTTCAAACTCACCATATGCCAGTATTCTAGCTCCAATTCCTAGATTTGCGTGAGTTCCACCTGCTAATTTTCCAGATTTGAATCAAGAGCTCCCGTTTCATCTTAGGTTGCTTTCCCCCTTTCTTAGATTGGGCACAGCCTTTTTGTACCTGTAGTCGGTCACATCAACTACACCGATCTATATACACTCCGCAATAGCAATCGGATGCAAACCTACCCGAGACCTGCTTCTACTCCCGTGCTTCCACTAACATATTGATCTCTGAGAGTACCAATATCCCTCCAATTCCCGAACTCCACACCTTCATATTTTCTTCGTTCCTGTTGCCTTTCGCAAACCTCTTTTCTGTGTCGGACTCTCGATTCTACTTGTGCACTGCCTCCGCATTTTCCATTCCGCTTGGTTCCATACACATATACACGATTCCAGCAGTTGCATTTGTCCATGTCACGAACTTTGCAACAGCTAGAAACAGACCGCAGTACCAGGCTTTCGATTGACCGAATCATAGATCATGAGTTCCGAGGACTTTCCACAGATCATACGGTCTCCAAAATGTCAGCTTTTGATCTAATCGATCACTGCTCTCAATTGTTTGAAGAGCTGGTCAAGCTACGCGGGACGCAGAGAGGATTGCGTAAGTACGTGAGGGCATATTTGATTTTCAGCTATTTCATCACCATTTTCATCATGGTGCACTTTGAGGGTTTTGCCCGGTTCATGAAGAACAGCCACGCCGATTTCATCATCTACTTGAACTTGTACCATTTTTTTCGATCGGATAAGGTTCTTAAACTGGCCGATTTTAATGTAGACTTGGAATCCGCCCGCAAAAGTGTCCTCGACTACTTGGCGCTGAAGGAATTACTAACCTTCGATGCTGACGAGCTATTTGGATGGTTAGACGAATACGTTGATTATTTGAAACAAGGAAGCGACGATCAGGAAGAAGTTGATATCAAACAGCCATCTGAAATGCTACCGCAGACGCAAATCTCTACCAAGATATTGCCCGAAATGTCTATATCTAGGGAGTTCACCGGAAGTACCGGCTCTGGAGATGACATTATCTCAATCAAGGGTATTGATGATTTTAGCTCGAGGTTCCCGGATATTTCAGCGTCTAAAACGGCAGACTCAGTTCCTTATCCTGTGAAACCGTTATTTCCGATGCCCTTGCTGAAGGAAGTTTCGCAAAATGAAGCTTTCTCTAGCTCGCTCAACGGTAAAAGAATGTCCGTGTCACTGAATGAGTCTTTAGAACCCCCTCTGCTTGCACCTCCTCCAGTTCCTCGGCACGAATTCAGCACATTCTTGAATGGCTCCTCACATGGGCCATCAAGACCACTTCCAGAAATTCCGCCGGTGCCCCCCTTTCCGTTGACTCGCACATCCTTTACAGAACCCAATGAGTTAGCTCTCTCAAGCAATGTTGGTGGTATGTATAATGAGAATCATGATGGAACACAACGGCTACCATTGCAACCTCGCAGCGTCACAAAAATGAATCAAAACATGAACCAAGTGCCTCCCTTTCACGTTCCAAGCGGCTCATGGCAAGAACCAAACCAAATCCAGGGAACGTCCCAATACAGCTCTCACCCAGTTCCGATTCAAAATGCCCATAGGCCAAAGCTACAAATTCCCCAGTCGTATGGAGACCAAACAGTACGGGCTCAATCTCTGCAAAAAAGTCTACAATATCCCATGGCACCGGCAGGGCATAGACCCTCTGGTGGTGCTAATTACCGAAGCTCTAAATCACAGTGGATGCATGAGAATTCAGTTTGTGGGCTCAAAAATTTGGGCTCATCTTGCTACATCAACCTGACTCTTCAAATGTTAGTTGGATTGGAGCGATTTACTGATCTCTTCTATTATCGCAGTGGCGAATGGCTCACTGCAAACAGCAAGAACACTTTATCAGAATCTACAGCTAGCTTAGTGGCCACATTTATTACAAACGGAGGGGCAAACATTGCACCTACAAAATTCTTAAAACTTTTGGCTAGGCTCAAGCCAGACTTCAACATTCCAAACGAACAACAAGATGCGCAGGAGTTTTTGATATTCCTCTTGGATAGGCTTCATGAAGACTTGTCTCGGAAACCGTCGCATCCCGATATGGATTATATCGCCAAGTGGGACATTAATGTCAACCCAAACGACCGTGACCAATATTTAGAATGGTACCGAAACCTTATCCAGCACGAGGGAGAGTCTCAAGTGAACGATATGTGCCAGGGACACGTCCAAAATAAGCTTATTTGCAATAAGTGCAACTTTTCCTCCATTAGCTATAGCCCGTTCACAATATTGTCGCTTCCGATCCCGCACACAAACAGAGAGGGAGTTGACCTTACAGACTGCTTGCGTTATTATTCTCAAGATGAGATTCTCAGCGGAGAAAACGCGTGGAAATGTCCCAAGTGCTATAAGACGGAAGACACAAAAGAAAATCCGATGGACATTGTGTTTGAACAAAAGAGAGGGTTGTTCCGCTTCTCGAAACGAAGCAAATCTCCATCGAAAAAAGCATTGACATCAGCACCGGCCCTGAATGCTAGCACCATTTCCATAAAGCAGTTAAACTTCATCAAATTGCCTCCAGTATTGTTCATCCATTTGTCACGCTTCCACATGTTCAATTTGACAGACAAGCTTGACACTGATATTGCATACCCATTGCGGCTTCTGTTCAACCGCAATGACCACGAAATCACATATGCACTTCGTGGGCTAGTGAATCACTATGGAAACCTCCACGGTGGTCATTACACCAGTATCGTCAAGAAAAGCCCACGCATGGCTGCTGACGACACATCACCTCCGGTCTGGTGTTTATTTGACGACGATCATGTGCGCATAAATGTGCCATATGGCAACCCCGGCCCAAGTGCAAATAAAGTTCACTCGCGTGACGTGTACGTCCTCTGCTACGAGAGGGTGTAACTACGAGTCACTGTCGCTGTCATGGGCGAACACCAGAGTTGTCGCCCGCTTTTTTACTCCTAGGCCCTTGAGCGAAAGCTTGATTGGCCCGGGGGGCTTAGTCACACTCCCATCCTCTGTAACGTTACTTGCATTCTCTTTACCAGCCTGTAGGACTTGTGTAAAATCATCTTTTCGGAGACCCTGTTTTTCTTCCAATTCTTTCCCGCGCTCAATTTGCTGCTGGAGGAACTTCATTGAACGCTCCTCGTCTGCTTCGCCTTTGTTTTGCTTTGCTGGTGCGGTGGTATCTGGCAATCGGATCACCAAGTTGAACTCGTCTTCTTCATCGGGAATCTCCACTCTGACTTTTCCCTGGCGTCCCAAGTAGCGCACAAACGAAGTCAAAGAAGTCCACTTTGTTGCATTCATGTGAACGTGGTCTCTGTCGTTCAAGATATACTCCTGGTAGAACTTGTTGGCGTTAATTTTCTTGGTTCCGTGGTTGATTCGCAATAGGCGCATGAATTCTCGCTCAAACTGCGCCAGATATCCTTCCACCACCGAAGCAGCCTTGCCGTCTTTGCTGAGGTTGGCAATCCGGCCTGTATGAGACGGAGACAGAAGGTGGTTTTTGAATCCATTGGCATCTCTGCACTGCTTCTGGCAAAGCTGACAGTAGTACCGTAACCGTTGTAGGCCAGATGCCTTGAGCTGCTTCGCCTGGAATTTTGCAGACCCGAAATCTGCTTTTCCCATTGATTGGAGATGTGAGTTGAGAAATGCAAGAGGGTGCAAATAAGATAAGCTTGGGAAGAGCTTATAGGATGTATCATCCTGCACGAAACACCGTGTGCAAAGCAGGGCCTCTTCATTTGCCAGAGGAAAGGGGTGCTAGCAGCGGTGAAAGAGTGTCTAGATTTCCGGTCAACGGTCTCTTGCGCTGCTGATTTCCTGCAATTTCTTGCAAACTCTCCCCGAGCTTGCTTCCCAGAGACGTAGCCACTTCCTTCCTGCAGTACAACCCATCCATCATCGTTCACTTCTTCTAGTGGAGAACACGAACACGAACACTCACGATGCTCTTCTCCCGCCGAGTCCCTCTTTTACGTGGCTTTGGTCTGCGTTTGAGCACCCGGAACGTCTCCTCTGCGCCCATCAAGAGCTACTCCGGACTCAAAACCCCAGCTTCTCTAATATGGCATCATCACATTCCTCCCACCGCCAAGTACTTTGGAGGCATCTTGGCGGCCGCTGCTACCATTAGTCACGTGGATCCAAATACCCTAGTGACGCTTGCCCCGCCTGTGGCAGTTGCAGGCTACTTTGTGGGCCGGAGAATCAACCACGCCAATTACATGAGGCTGTTGGACTTGGTTCGGCCACGCGATGCTTCTGGCTGGGCTGACGACGGCGAGAAGGTCCGGGTGTGGGCGTATGACGAAGAGGATATCGCAACTGCTGTGCGGGGCATCGAGAACCAGTACCAGCACTTCCAAGAGCAGATTGTGCAGTTGGTGGAAAACAGAGTGGTGGACTACGTGGTGGAACAAGAGCAGGAAGGAGAAAAGACTGCGGTGACGCGAGCGCTTTTGGACGAAAACAAGCAGGTTGCGGTACACATGGGAGCGGCGTTCGAGACGTTTGTTACCCTGCAAGCAGATGTGGTGGATTCGGACGGAACAGCGGCTGTGGTGGAGTTTGTGCGGTGCTCAGTTCCGTACTACTCGTCAAAAAACCTCCAGCTGCGTCAGCGGTTGGGAGTGGCGGAGGTTTCATTGCTCCAGGTACCAGGTGTGGAAGAGTCACAGTATTGTGATTACAAGATCTGGATCGATCTCACTCCGTACGGGTTCTTCAAGAATTCGGAGGGTTTTGGAAGATTGAGAGGAGGAATCATGAGCAGCAAGCTTCACCAGCGAGAGAGCTCTGAGGATTAGTGAGTGGAGAGACATGTACATAGAGCGACAGGTGGATTAGAGAAGCACAGAGATGTATATATGGCGCACGGTCTGATCCCCGGCTGGCATTTTTTTTTTTTAAGTTTCAATCGAACGATTTTAAAGAGACATGATAATTCCAGCAATATTCCATGGATGCGAACAGAAATGTCTCGAGCGACTAGAGATTGGTGCATTGAAAATGGATGTTGAACACAACAGTATTACATTGGCAATTGTATATGAATCTATGTATAAAAGAAATCCCGGTTGGCCTGAATAGCATCCACAGCCACTGGTGAGCCAAGGTCAGTGTGGTGGCCGACTACTTCCGCCCAAAAAAGTTGCGGTGCATCTGCTCAAACGCGCCCATGTGGCAGTCGCTCGCCTCGCGGATCTCCACCAACCCCGGCATCCACGATCTAATATCGGCAATCCGCTTGGTTGTGTTCGGATGCGTGGAGAGAAACTCGACAAACCGGCCGCCACGAGCAGGTGCTGCGTGCTCCCACGCGTCCATGCGCTGCCAGAACCCCACGGCCGACCTCACGTCGAAGCACAGCCGTGCCATCAACTCGCACCCGATCCGGTCGGCCTCCAGCTCCATTTCACGCGACGCGGGCATCTGGAGCAATCCTGCAATCAAGAGATCGTTGAACCACAGAATGCCGGTGGCCATGTACAAAAACGACGAGAGCATGATGTAGACCGGCTGCTTGCTCAACTGTTCCAGCAGGTGGTGGGCCAACTGGTGAGAAAGCTCGTGCGACAAGACCGTGGCCAAGCCGTCGTTGTCGCGGCAGATAGGCAAGATCGACAGGAACACAAAGATCTTGCCGTTGGGGAGAATGAAGGCGTTGGGAGGGTCGTTGGGGGCGTGGATCACGTGAATGTGCCACTGCAACAGCTTCAAGTGCTGTGCCTGCTGCGGGTCCGGGGTGTTGTCCACCGCCGCCGCCAACAACCGGTCCATCACGTGGCGGATCCGTCTGTAGGTGGGGTCGGTTTCGGGCACCAACTGGCTGCGGTACTGGCCCAAGATCTGGGAGTAGGAGTAGTCGCCAATTTTGCGCTCGAGCCAGTAGGGGACCCAGAGGAACCGGAGGCGGTGGGTGAAGGGTGCCTGGTCGAGGTTGTAGAGGTAGAACGAGACACAGGCGCCGCCAAAGTAGAGCACGTACCTGTTGCGGAGAAACAGGAGCGAGAATGGCGGGCGGGTGTTTTCGAACCGGCGGTAGGTGGAGTAGTGGCTGCGTGGGAAGCGGACCGGAGGGGGGCGGAATGGTTTTCGGAACATGGAGTTGTTTGGGAATAGACGTGATTGCAGTTGCAGTTGTCGTGGGTGGACGGTGTAGTGGGTGTAGGAGTTGAAGTATTTCTAGCAGTTGTAGCAAGGGTAGTAGTTGCAGTTGTTGTGGCAGTTGTAGCACGGGTGGTAGATATGGCACGGGTAGTAGTTGTGGCAAGTGTGGTAGTTGGGCGCGGAACCCTCGCCGAGGTAGATTCGCGATACGCCATCACCGGAACCATCACCGGAAACTACAGTGTAGTGCGACCTCCCCGCTTCATGCAAAACATTCAAAGCGACCGCAATTGGCCCCGACTCAATAGGTACGTCCCAGTCAAATTACGACGAGTGAAAACGTTGAAGTTACGTCCAGACTATAGATTTTAAGTGGAATATTAATACTTCTAAAGGGCGAGACAAGGGCAAGATCGAGATCAGACGCGGGATTTATAGCTCACAAGTTGCGCACGCGCCAACAGCCGCACCCAACAAGTCACAGGATTCCGCTCCACTTCCCTCCTCCATCCGTTCTTGCATCGGCTCGGGCAGCGGTATCTAGGCAGCAGAAGCACTCCCTCTCACCGCAAGTTATGGTACACGTGACGCTGGCGGGGCAGCTCGCTCGGCGCGTAGCTGTCGTTGATGCCCGCCTGCTCAAACATGGCGTCGTGCACCATATCCGACAGCAGCGACGCGGTGGCAGTCCCCGGCGCCGGCGCCAGCGGCTGCTTCAATGCTGCGGCCGGGGGAAGCTTGTCGAAAAACGGCGCCTGGAGCTGTTTTGCCAAGTTGTCGAGCGACCGCGCCAGCAGCTCGTGGCCCGGGCTGGATTGATTGCTGGAGTGGGCGCTGTGCACGCTCTGGCGGTCGGACGGAAGCTGCGGCGGCTGCAACTCGCCCTCGCCGAGGATCGGGATGAACTGATCGTAGAAATCGTACGCCAGCGGCGTGCGAGCACCGTATGCGGCGCTGTAGCCGCCCGCTGGCTTGGGTTTGTCAGAAAGGGTCTGGGTCAGCTGCGAGTCGCCCAGCGGCACCGTTTTTTCAGCGGAATCAGCCAGGGGCGCCGGCTTCTCGGGCGACCCGCCCGGCGTGGCCGGCACCGGCGGCCCGTACGGCCGGTGGAGCTCCTCGTGGAACTCGGTGTAGGAGTTGTTATCTCGCATCTCCACGTCGAGCGACGCCGCGTCCTCGAGGCGGTCTGTGCGGCGGCGGCGGAGGTAGAGCACACTGCCGCCCACAAAAACCACAAAACACGGGATTCCCACGGCGAGGCCCACGGCTAGGCCCTGGTCATAGACCATGGTGGAGATAGAATGGCGGGGTGGAGATCGACAGCGGCGGCAGAAAAAAAAAAAAGGGAGGAAGCAGTGGCGGGTGGAAGCTGGGGCGGCTGCGGCAGACGGCGGTGGTGGCGGTGGCAGCGGCGGTGGCGGGGCAGAGGACTGGCCGGAGTAAGTTTTAGATGAAGTGTGAGAGAGCCGAACGAAAATGGGTGCGCGAATTCCGGGGGCGGTTCCGAGGGCTGTGTATAGGAGGCCCGTTTTTCGACGAGGCTGAGGTGGGGCGAAGTTGGAGGCACTTTTGGGAGAAACAGATCGCTGTGTTTTGGAGAGGGGGTGGGTGGGAGCCGGGCGGGCGACTTTTACGTAGGCGAGTTACTATTTTGCACTGGCTCTTGTGGTTGGTGGATCTGGGTGGAGCTGATGAGTGCAGGCTGATTGCTACTGCGGCAGGGTGCGGAATGTGACATTTTCCGTTTAGAGTTTGAGGAGAATTGGAGGCTGGAGATTGGGGAGATATTGGTGGTTTGTGGGTGTTTTGGTTTGACTCGGACTCGTTTAGTTTTTGTTCAGTCTCGCTCTGGTTTTGTTGCTTTTTTTCCTTTGGTTTTTTTTTTTTTGGCCTTTCCGTGTGTTTTATTAGTGGTTCAGCTGGCTTGACTGTGTTGGCGAGTGGTTTGCCAACTTTTTTGTGCGCGGTTTACCGTGCACTCCATTTTGATCTGCCGACTGGACTCAACTCGATTGGTGTTGTCCGGCAACTGTACGCTGTGACCCACTCTTGTGGTGTTGCGAAGCTTGGCGAACTCTGACACTCTCACAAACTGTGACAAACTCTCACAAACTCTCACAAACTCTCACAAACTGTGACAAACTCTCACAAACTCTCATAAACTCTCACAAACTCTCACAAACTCTCAAACTGTGACAAACTCTCACAAACTGCGACAAACTCTCACAAACTCTCACAAACTCTCACAAACTCCCCAATCTCCCCCAAAATCTCACAAACTCTCACAAACTCTCACAAACTCTCACAAACTCTCACAAACTCCCCAATCTCCCAATCTCCCCCAAACTCTTGACTGCCACTGGTATGTTCGTTTTACGCTCGCTCTACATCCCCTCGTCGACCCGTCATTTCTATGTACAGTTACCCTACAACTCAAAGTCAAAAGTAGGGTCTTTCATCAAGTCAATCACGCCGTCCGCAGTCTCTAGCGTAAAGTGGTGAATGTCAAACGGCACCAACCGCAGGGTTCTGGTGGCCTTCAACCGCAACTTGGCCTGGCCCTTTTCTCCCTTCACTCCAAACTCCACGTCAATGTTTCCCTTGACCGTGTTCAACGGACCCCACACCCACGGCCACGACGAGCTGAAGCCAATGTTAGCACCCAACTGGCTCTTGGCCGCCTCCGACCGTCTCAAGCAGTAGAGCACAGAGTTGATGATGGGCGATCTGGTCTTCTCGTAGTTGAAGATCACCGCACACAGCACAAACACGCCGACCGAGTAGATCCAGAAGTATCTTCTGTTCTGCTTCTTGTCGGCAAACGGGTCAGGTAGTTCCCGGTCGACATTCACGACTTTTCTGGAGGCCGTGCCGGCGGCTGTCACGGTGCGGGCAAACATCGCCATCCGGGGCTGAGCTCGGGCGAGAGTTCCCACCGCGCCTCTGTTGATGGCTCTCAATCCAACGCTGTTCATTTTGGAAGAAGAATAGAGACGGTGAAATTTGTTGCGTGGTGTATGGATCTCGCCCACGGGCCAAAGGGGAAGATGTCAATACTACTAAGGTAGTGCTCCCTGAGAATAGTGCTTACAATAATTCCCGGAGAGTAGATCACGTAGGTTTAGACTGCTTTCCCCCTTCTCGAAACCATGCGTTTCTTGTTTTCGTTGGGGGTGGCAGCTTTTGCGTTCTTTGCAGAATCACACGCCTCGCAGACACAAAGGAGGAAGGACATGTTGGAGAGAAAAAAATGCAAATGGTGCCGGACTATATCTAGTCTGTTGCTCGGCTGATCAGACTACTCCGAATATTGTCTTGTTTATTGCGTGGACATCAACATATACTATCTACTGTTGTGTGTGGAACTGTGGCTATGGTTCGCAGAAGCAGACTATCCAGTCAAAAATGTCATACTTTGCAACCTTTACTACTCGCGCACCCAGCGTATCTCTGAGAAACTTGGCCAACACGAGGGCTTCAGCGTCTCTTTTGGGGATCACAAAGTAAACCTTGTCCACCCCAAAACGGTCAAAGCAGAAATCAAGAAGGTCAGTGCAATATCGAGAACGTTGCCCTGTGAAGATGAACGGTCGCCCTTGAATCTCCAACCATGCGGTTCCATTGTCTTTTTCAACCGTCCCCCGAACGAGGATTTCATCCTTCAGGGTTATGGAGAAGGACAGACTGAAGAAGTGAATTGCGAAGTCAAAGATACTGCTCGGTTCCCGGACCGAAGTAAGTGGTGTCCTTCGAGGCTTGAATAGGAGCGGAATTATCGGTATAGATGTTCATGGTGGTGGTAGGCGTATGATGTATATTTGTTATCTGGCAGATGTCAGATGATTCCGTGAGAGCCAGCGTGGAAGAGACGGGGGGTGCACGTGACCTAGTATCTACACAGCAGCTCCAGCACGAGGTTTCTGTGGAAAAGCCGTGTAATCAGCCAGAGGCAGATTTCCGTTTCGCTTTCGGCTTCATGCATTCTTATGAGATCCCCAAAAGTGTCATTGTTCATAGGTCACCTTTCACTGTGGGCATATCACGTGACCCAGTCATAAGAACTTCCCAGGTGGTTGCCGTCACCAAAACCAACTCAGTGGCAGAAGGGGCTCGAAGATTTACGCCATACCTATTCTATCCGAGCTTTTTCCGGTCAAATTCGACTATGGTGCCGAGAATAGAAGGTACCAACGTGAGCGTGAATCACGTGCACAGGGCATCACGAAAATTCCTGAGGCATCACATCAACGCCGGACTCATCTACTACCAAAATGGCAAAGAAAAGTAAGTAGCAAGGTTTATGAAAGCAAATATCGCCAAAATTGAGACTAACTTTACAGTTTCCAAGCGCAGTCGTGCAGCCAGAAGAGGAGAAGTGTCTCTTGACGGAGAAGCCAAGCTGTTGGAGAACATTCCAAAGGCGGAAAACGACGATGTCAAAAAGTCCATTATCCGGACAACGATCAAGAACGAAAACTTGCTCGCCAAGAAAATGGAGATGGAGAAGATCAAGAAGAAGGGTAACAAGAAGAAGACCAGTGCCTTCAAGAGCAAGACCGACAAGGGACTCAGAGTAGAGGGTGTTTTGGCGTCGAAAATCCAACAGAGTATCGACAGGGCTAGGTACGTACAGTCTGCAAGAAAGGCCGGATGGGACCAGATCAACAAAACTATTCAAATTAAGAATGATTTGTTGGAGAATGCACCACAGCCAGCAGCAGAGCCCACCGCAGAGGAAATGGAACAGCAAGAGGAAGACGATTACGTGGATGAGTTTTTCAATAACGAGAAGAAGGTGGAAGAAACACCCAAGGTCCTGAAAAACGCCTTTGCCTTGTTGGATGAGACCGAGGCCTAACTGTATACTAGATGTAACATAGACACAAAAGAAACCGGTGTAGATGATGCATTTTTGCTTCATATTTTCATTTTTAGGTACCGCAATTACTTAAGTCCCTAGCCAATCGTATCACCAAACCCACATCTTTTCTTCATATTCTAAGTGCCCTCCGTTGTCTTATCAGTCACCCATCACCTGCACACAACGCGACAACTGTCCAGAACAACCACTACTCTGATCTGCCAAACCCCACAATGAAGCTTACCACGCTCATAAAAATCTATGTGCAGCTTCAAACAGTTCTTGGCGCCACATTTGAACCTTTCAATGCGCAAAAGCTCCACAGAAGCTCGTTTTTGGACCAGTTTGACTACGCCGGCTTGAACGAGTCCGGATGGGTGGTTTCCCGGGGAGAAAAGTCCGACGGCTCGCCTTATATGGGTGAATGGGCCATCGAGGAGTCTAAAAAGTACCCCGGATTGCCTGGAGACAAAGCATTGGTGATGCAAACCGAAGCAGCGTTCTACGCCATTTCCAAAAAGTTGCCTACTGTGTTTGACGTCAGCAACGAGGATGTGGTGGTGCAGTTCGAGGTGAAGTTCCAAAACGGTGTTACATGTGGCGGTGCCTACGTGAAGTTGTTGACAGAACTCGGCGACGCTTCCAAGTTTTCCGATAGCACGCCGTTTGAGATCATGTTTGGGCCCGATGTGTGCGGTTCCAACAGCAGAGTGGTTCTACTCATCAAGTCGGACCTCGGAACCGAAACGGTGGAGTCGCGGATCCGGAACCTTCCCATGGCACGCGATAACCCCTTGTCGCACTTGTACACGCTCGTGCTCCGCAAAAACTACGATGTGGAAATCAGAATCGACGGCGAGGTGGCCAAGGCAGGAAATCTCTTCAAACCACACTTCATGGCACCTCCTTTGGGTGTGCCTGAGTATATCGAAGATACAGAGGCCCAAAAGCCGGATGACTGGGACGACCGGAGATACATTGCTGATGAGTCCGTGTCTAAACCCGAAGATTGGGATGTTTCTGAGGGTGCGATGTGGATAGCTGATCCTAGCGTGCGCAAGCCTGCGGGCTGGAATGATGACGAGGAACCAGATTATATTAGGGATCCCGAGGCGCAAAAGCCACAAGAATGGGACGATGAAGAGGATGGAGAATGGAATGCGCCATTGGTTAGAAATCCAAAATGTCTCTATGGCTGTGGCCACTGGGAGGCTCCCAAAATTGCCAATCCCAACTATAGGGGCGCGTGGGAACATCCGCAGATTGCTAACCCCAACTTCCAGGGCCCATGGAAGGCCCCCAAGATAAAGAACCCCAAGTATACCGCAGAAGACAAGCTTGAATTTGCTCCTGTGGAGGCACTCGGATTCGACTTGTGGAGCATGGACTCTGGGATCATGTTCAACAATCTCTACTTGGGCCACCTGGTAGCTGAGGCTGAGGAGATTGGAAATGCCACCTATGTGGCCAAGAGTCAAGTGGAGCAAGCTGACTACGAAATAAACCGTCCCAAAGCGAAACACGCCGCACGTAAGCCTCCAAAAAGCTTTGAGGACATCCTTGACGAGGAAAACGCGTCGACCTTGGGGCAAATTATTGAGTATTCGCGCTCATTAGTGCTGTACCGCATCAACGACGCGGTATCTTTCTGGCACCTGTTTGAAGTCGATCCGGCGAACACCATATCGTCTCATCCATTCAAGTTTGCGTGCTACTGTTTTGTGGCGCTTTTTTTCCTCACCCTTGTGCTTGGAACCATCAACGTGGCGGCTCTCATTTACATGACGAACCAAGCAGAGGAATCAGCGGAGGCGAAGAAGAAGAAGGAGAAGGCAGAGAAAGCAGAACCCACCGAAGAGGAGATTGTTGCCCAGATCACCGGGCGTGCGTCCGGAGCAAAGAAGGGCGAGACGACTGCTGTGAGAAGAGCGTGAGGTACAGAGCCCGGCTATGACTGTCTCAGATTAACAGTAAAATTACAGTAACGGTCCAGCTCGAAGGCTCAACCGGGCGGATATCAATCGCCATGCACCGCAAGTATTCTTGGTATAATAAAAGACGGTACACTAGTTGAGAGTATCGTTTACATGAGTGGCGGAATGTGATTTTCACACGAAGGCGTAGAAAGGTATTGTGCGAACTAGCACAGGGCCGCACAAAGTCGTACAAGGCCGCACAAAGTCGTACAAGGCCGCACAAAGTCGTACAAGGCCGCACAAAGTCGTACAGGGCCGCACAAAGTCGTACAGGGCCGCCCAAAATCGTACAGGGCCGCCCAAAGTCGTACAATTGCAGTCATCCACAAGGTCAAATCAGAGCTATCAAAGTAAAGTGAACAATGCTGATCAACGTGATTGTGGTCCATGCCCACAGCCACTCAAAAGGCGGCGTTATACAAAGAATCGTATCTTACCGAGCTCCCAGCACGAGACGCCCTAGTAAATTTCTACAACGTTTATGAAGCAAAGTTCCTTACAAAGTTCTGGTCAAAAATAGACAGAGCTTAGTGTTGCGGCCTCTTGTCGACCTTTGAAAATTCTTCCAGAGTATTTGGCCGCAGCACGTTTCGCACTAAATTGCGCGGCTGCAGAACACTGCAGGTACGATAAGCAGGCTTAGTTCACCTGCGGAAGGGCAAAAAACATAAATTGGGGTGAAAGATTACGCTGATAAAATACACTTGTGTCACCCACATACCGTAAATGCTCAAAGATGTATGGAGGTGTAGCAGAAGCTGGAATGCAAATCACTACAGAACGACACGGCCGGAGAGCTTTCTTGGCAAGCAACGACGGAAAGAAACGTAGGAAGGTTTCACCGGGAAAAATAGCATTCCCCGTATGTAGGGGGGCAGTTTTGCTCTGGGAAACCAGACAGAAAAAGCCAATCTTTCGGATTGAGCTGACCGCAATGATCGGGCACCTGTGCCACTGTGCCACAGTAGCTAGATAGCACTACTAACAACATAGGTTACTCCAACTACGGTGTGCAAGGAAGACCGATTTTGCGAGTGCCCAGTCAAGAATAAGGCGAACCCACACCACTATACACTACTCCACCCTGTGCTACCTCACATTCTAGTCAAATTTATACTGCCTACATTCATCCACACTACTAACTGGACTACCCCAGCCGCTGGTCTACCCCAACTAGCCCCCAACTAGCCTATCCCGACTACACCTAGCACACCCAGTACACCTAGTACACCTACTACACCCAGTACACCTACTACACCTCCTAGTGTGCCCGGCTACACCTACTAGACCACTCCAATTAGACCACCCTATCTAGGACAACCACGCCATGGCGTTCAAATTCAGTCCCGGTCGGAAACTGAACCCCGGACTCAATATCACACTCCTCCTTCTCTTGGCTGGAGGCTTGGTCTATATCATTTCCGGGCACTCAGATGTGCCCTTGGATATTCGGATCTACAACCACAACATTCGCTTCGACAACCGCAAACCTGTCTCCGGCGAGCCGTATTGGGAAAAGCGCCAACCCAAAGTCACCAAGAGTATCCAGTTCCACACTCAGCCGGGAGCTGCAGTGGTGTGCTTGCAAGAGGTTCTTCACCACCAGCTCCGCGATATTCTCACACTGCTCAACCAGCACGACTCGTGGAGCTATTATGGCGTAGGTCGCACAGACGGTGCCACCTCAGGCGAATATGCTCCGGTTTTGTACAAAACCTCTCAGTGGCAGCTCGTTCTGTCGCAAACATTGTGGTTGAGTCCTACTCCGCGCGAGCCATCACGAGGATGGGATGCGGCGTTGCCGCGGATTGTCACCGAGGTGGTTTTGCGGCTGAAAACTACGGGCAAAAAGGTCAAAGTGATGAACACACACTTTGACCATGCTGGAGTTGTCGCGCGGCGCAAGCTGGCGGAGATGATTGCGGAGAGAATGAAGCTGGGCCTGGAACCGGCGTTTTTGTGCGGCGATTTCAACACCGAGCCAACGGATGAGCCCTACCAGGTGTTGAAGCACACCGGATTCAAGGATAGCCGCGTACAAGGCGAAGGATACGGTTACAAGACCACCTTCAGTGGGTTTGACAGAAAGAATGAGGATAACACCATCATTGACTACATCTGGGCTGGAAATTCCACCACATACAGAGACTACGGCGTGGAGCGCAACCACTTTGGCTTTTATATGAGTGACCACAGACCTGTGATTGCAGACTACACCATTTGAGACTCAAGCTTGCGGTGCGCCCTCGATATGATAAGTATTTTAAGCTCGATAAATTTCTCTTTGAATATCGAATGCGTGGGAATATTCTAGAATGGTGATAATTCATGTAGAGTCTTTTTTTGAGGTCGTAGACTAGTGAATGAGTCATTACCGCCCGAGTTCCAGTTATCCGAAATAGCTGGGATGCCACACGAATCAAGCTGGCTACGTTGCATTCTTAGTGGCCGATTTTCCGTTTGTTCCAAGTTTATCCGAAGAATGTCGTTTGGAGAAGTTCCATGCGACCAAGGATAGAAACTGAAACGAATCTCTATCAAACAGCTCGTTGGCTATGTTCCGTAAATATAAAGTCCCCAAATCCTGCACTCGGGCATGCACCTATCCACTTGTCAAAGAAACCCCACAATTATGGTTAATGTCACGCACGACTTAAACTATTTTTGTAATATCCATTTTCACCCCACTAGCAACAGATGTTTGGGCACCAAAGAAGAGAAGAATTGGATAATAAAACCGAAAGGTAGAACTTAAAATTGGAACTGAAGGGCCGCAGGTTATACTTCGACTGACGAATTAGTCCGAGAATTGGACTGAGCAGCAGATTCGATCTAGTGTCAAGCTACGCAATATCCGGCAATATCATGGCTATTCCGGCTTGGCATTCTTCAGATCTACACTCGAAATTAAAATAAAGAAGCCACCCAACAAACGCCCAAGAGTCTCCTTTCGGACCCCACTGCTATCTGCAAGTATTCTCTGTCTCCGCATCCGCCCCCGGACCAATCTAGAGCAGAAAAGCCCCGGGATTGTAGCACTGATCTTATACGAAATGAAACAGAACACTCAACCCCACTTTTCCAGCCAGGAGTGTGTATGCGATATAAGCGCCGCTCCACATAAAATGCGGTAAATCCTCCTGCACCCCACAAAATGAAAGCTGTCCTGTCCCCGATAATGCACTAGCCGCCCGTAGGAAAAAAGAGGTTCGGGTAAAACATCCGGCGCGGGGCGTATCTGCGGCTTGCGGCAAAAAACGCGTACTGGCTGCAGAAAGTATCCTGGATATATCGTCGACTTTAGTTTTTTCCCTGACTTTAAGCGACTTTGCTGCCTGTCGGATGACCTCAAATCCTCCTCTTATGTTATGCACAAACCATCGACAAAATTTTCCCTTTTGACATCTTCTACGGTTAGGAGTAGATAGCACACAATGTGTCCATATCTGGATTCTGTATCGCCAAGTGTTAGTTTTTCGCTGTGGCTCGAAACCTATTTGAACAGGGCGCCCAGTTATCGGATTTTCACCCAGAGCCTGACGCGCCTCAATGCGTCAATATGGCGGGGTACCTGTATACCACGGACACAGAGTGCAAGTCTATGAAGCAAACGAAACTTGGGGCTGGCAGTGCTATAAATTCTGCTCCTCTCCGCGGTAGAGTTGATGCAACTCAGAAATTCCACCATCAACTCGCGATGCCGCAATCTGTGATTTCGTCGGTTCATTCCGAGTATGTCAAGGAGCACAATACTCATGTGATGAAACCTCCAAAGTTGACATGGAGAAACACCAAAAAGTACATCGCCACAAGAATCCCTTCGCTTTTTGTTCCCAAAGAAGAACTCCAACGCTACTCTATGCGCGAGATCTTCAATCCTTTTTGGGACCTCAAGCACATGACGGCCAAAAACTGGAACTATTTCCTTATTGGGTTCGCAGGCTGGACCTGGGACGCATTTGACTTTTTTGCCGTTTCCATCAATGCGTCCAGCATGGCCAAAAGCTTTGATGTTTCAGTGAAGAGTGTTACCTGGGGTATCACGTTGGTTCTTATGTTGCGTTCTGTTGGTGCGCTTATCTTCGGTTACTGGGGAGACCGTTACGGTAGAAAATGGCCATACATTATCAACTTGGGCCTTTTGGTTGTTTTGCAAATCGGTACTGGTTTTGTGAAAACATACAAGCAGTTTTTGGGTGTTCGTGCAATCTTTGGAGTTGCGATGGGTGGTGTTTACGGTTTCTCACTAGCGACAGCATTGGACGATGCTCCAGTCGCGTGCAGAGGAATTTTGTCTGGTATTTTCCAAGAAGGTTACGCCTTCGGCTATCTCTTGGTTGTGATTTTCAACAGAGCTATCACTGACACTTCTCCCCATGGCTGGAGGGGCATTTTCTGGTTTGCTGCCGGTCCTCCAGTGCTTTTTATTATCTGGAGAATGATGTACCCTGAGACCGACGCCTTTCTTGCGCAAAAACTCAAAAAGGAACAGCACGCCCAGGAAGATAAGGAGAGGAAATTTGGTTTATCCAAGCACGCCAGAGAGGCTTTAAGCAGATACTGGCTTGTGTTGATATACTGTATTCCTTTGATGGCCGGCTTCAACTTTATGTCCCACGGTTCCCAGGACTTGTACCCTACCCTTTTAACTGCGCAATTACAATACGGCAACGACCGTTCCACTGTGACCAACTGTGTTGCCAACTTGGGTGCCATTTTTGGTGGTATTGTATGCGGTCACTTTTCCACTTTTGTCGGCAGAAGATTGACTATTATCATTGCTTGTATTGTTGGTGGTGCAATGATTTATCCTTGGGCATACACCAAGGGTAGCGGAATCAATGCAGGCGTCTTCTTTTTACAAGCTGGTGTTCAGGGTGCTTGGGGTGTTATTCCAATCCACTTGTCGGAGTTATCTCCACCAGCCTACAGATCTTTGGTGGTTGGTCTTTCGTACCAGTTGGGTAACTTGGCATCATCCGCTTCGTCCACTATTGAAAGTACCATTGGAGAACGCTTTCCAATTACTTTACCTAATGGCGAAGAAGGATACAACTACTCCAAGGTGATGAGTATTTTCATTGGTGCTGTGTTTGGCTTTGTGATTTTAGTCACTCTTATCGGCCCTGAAAACAGAGGTGCGGACTTTGATATGGACAGAGATGTGGTTCTCACTGAAGAAGAGGATGGAATGCTTTACGATGACGTCGATGGTGACAGTTGGAAGGAAAACAAGCCTACTACGCTCCACAAAGAAGGTTCTCTTGATGTGTAAGATAGTCCTTGACAATCCAACCTGGCCTTATCCTTTGATTTATGTCGATAAAGTAATTCTTTTTTTTAATTTGAATTCCGTTATTTTTCTTTTCTTTGGAAGAGTTTTTGATATGTAATTTTTGAGCCACATCCGCTCTTCCGCTTTTCTTCCAAGAAAACATGCATGGGAGAATGGCACAATTTCTGTGAACTCTATTGAAGTCGACTTGTCACACATGTTGTTGAGAAGATTAGAAGGTCGAGCATTGAGAATAAGATAAATTGAGTTTCTGCTGTGGAGTCATCAAATATAAACAAGGTGACCGTATGAGTATCTGCGACCAATGTTAGAGATTGGAGGACGCGGCTGCTTGCAAGATT
Source organism: Clavispora vitiphila (assembly GCA_030557995.1). Classification (NCBI taxonomy): domain Eukaryota; kingdom Fungi; phylum Ascomycota; class Pichiomycetes; order Serinales; family Metschnikowiaceae; genus Clavispora; species Clavispora vitiphila. The sequence continues at coordinate 150,915 of JANIJR010000014.1, forward strand.
CTGCAAGTCCCCACTGTATGCATGGGTGCAGAAAAATATTCCGGCTATGGGGCAGGACACCGCTTTGTGGAACTAACATTATTTTTCCAGCGATCCTTTGCATGAATAAACGCATCAAATGCTATCCTACGAAAATTTCATTCATAATTATAGCATCTCGTAACAAAAAAATGAGATTTGCACTGATATGTCTTCAGTCACGTATTAAAGTAGACTATTGATAACAGCAAATTTACCCAGATCTTTCAACTAATCCGTGATAGTTTAGTGGCTAGAATTACCGCTTGTCGCGCGGTAGACCGGGGTTCAATTCCCCGTCGCGGAGCTTCTTTTTTTGCGTTTATTTATGTATATCACGTGACCCACCACCGGTCTGGTTCGTAATTGTGGCTACGACGACACAGCAGAGACATCGGAAGCCATGGGCTTGGAATATTTAAACCTAAGGAACTCCATTAAAATAGGCTACTATGATCCGTTCTCCGTTTTTCCCACTGTGGAGACGGAACTTCTTTCCCGCTTTCCCCTCTCAAACCTCCACTGGAAATACCACCCACTTAAACCGGTGAAATCGATCCCGCTGCTCCCAGTGCAGTTTGAAGAAGAGGTTCCGTCCAAACTTCTCGGAAGCAAATTGAATCCACAAGGTGCTGCTTTGGATGATATCTATCTCCGACTCATGTTTGTCAAGATCGAGAATATGGATATTTACCGGAGCCAAGTTCGTCCTCTTATCGAAGCGTGGCTTTCGGAGTTGGTGATGAAATCAAAGGTGCATTGGGCCATTGTTCTTGTTTTGCCTGGATCTCAAAAGGACAAGCCGTCGACTCTCATGAAAACTTCGATGTACGATAAGTTGATCATGGACTTTGGTGCTTCGGGGAAACATGTGACGCGATTGAAAGGCTACGTGAAACCAGACAATACTGAGTTGGACGAAGATCAACAAGAGTACGTGCTAAAGCTCAAGCAGTCGTATCTGGATGATATTACCATGCTCCAAGAATTTAATCACGTCATTTCCCAGATCAAGTCGTTGCTCTTACAGACGTTTGACTATCGGTACAAAACTTTTATTGGCGAAACGGAGAGACTTCTGAAGATCGCCGTAAACGATTCAGAGGCGATGGTTGCTTTGCTCTTGAACAAATTGAAAGAGATGTATACTCTTTGTGACATGCGATTCCTCTCCGAGTCGCTTGAGATGTACCTTCAGGTGGCGGAAGACTTGAAATCATTGACCAAAAAGGCAAACCATGCGTTCGACACTAAATCTTTTCCGCTACCGAGCAAAATCGAACACAGTGGAGTTTTCTTGTCCGAACATGATTTCAACCTCCCTGTTCTCCAGTTTTCCGCATACATGACCCAGAACATCCCAATCAACTTGTTCTTAACCAAGTTGGGCTTATTTGCCGTTGCATCTCTTCTTTTGCATAGTCTCGCCAATTTGGCGACTTCTGTTTCGGTTTCGTCGATCCATCTTCTGAGTCTTCTTCAGAAACTCATGCTTTTCATCAATGACATTAGTCAAAACTATCCAAACACGCCTCAGATCAACGAATGGCTCTGCAGCATTATAGACTTTTATTTGGGCTTGCCCCTCACAAAGCGATTGCTTGAACTCAACGAACAAAACCGCGACGAAAACGGGACCATTAATATGGCAGATATATTAGAGTACACTGCAGAGCTAAAAATTCTCAAAAGATCCATTCTCGGTAAACTAGCAGTTGCAAAGGGGTTGGCTTTGCCCGATTCTGGTCTTTTTCTTCAAGATGTGTCTTTGGACGCGGACATAGATCCACCAAACAAAGAAATCCAATTGACGTATCAGCCCTTGATTCGTGAACTAGAAAATCAGGAATCATACGAACAGACATTTGAAGCGTTGACAGTCGCGGCCATTCAAGACTTTGCTAGTTGCAATCGCATAAGAACTATTGATATCTTGAGCATCGACTTGGCCATTTTGCACTACAGAAGACACGAGTACAAGGAGGCATTTGACATATTACTGTCCTCATATGATTACTTTATTCAGCATGGCTGGAACTTTGTCGGTGGCATGCTTCTTGAAATATACCTGGAGTGCCTTGAAAAGTTCGAAGTTACTGATTATGAGGAGCTTTTGATGACACACTTAAAATTGTTTGCGTCTTTCAAAACGAGCAAAACTACTAAAACCGGAATAAACTGTTTTGGTTTGATGAAAAACGAAAAACAGCGCCTCCAACTTTTTCAGAATATATGCGATACGTCTTTGAAGGTCGAGAAGCCATTTGCATTTCCGTTAGATGCCCTTTTCGCGGTTGAAGTACAGCCATTTATTGAAGCAAATCTGGAATCCCAACTTGACGAATACAATCTCACTGTTTTCATCGAGAACAGTTTCAGTATCGACATGAAAATTGCAGAGATCCAAGTCACCCTAGCCGAGGTCAACAAGGGTCAAGAACTTACTTTCTCTTCCCAAAACTTGGTCGTGAAGGGCAGTCAAAAGGATAGGTATGTTTTAACGAGCAGAGTTTTTCGCAAAGGTGAATATTTGATTACCACGATCGCCTTCAAAGTCACAGAGAAACTTCATTTTGTGCAAAGGTTGGCGGTTACTGATCAATCCATACAAGACGAAACTGTCATTCGGCACGGACTTGATGAAACACAAGAGGAAAATTTGGTGAAAACAGGAAGGGCTCAGGAATATATACAAATGTACCCTGATAACTCCAAGGTTCACGCTGAAGTTTCCAAGCCGGCTCGGACAGAAATGGGCAACTCAACGTTTCTTGTCACGATACACAATGGCCAAAGCACCATTGAAAATGTTCAGGTGAAAATTTCGAACTCTACTACTGGGTTGCAAATAGCCCCAAATGACCACAAGCACTCAATAGAGAGTTTATCCCCGCGCAAGGTATGGAGTCAGGTGGTTCCATTCACATACTTTGGAGAGAACAAGGTCATTCAACTAGACCTTGATATTGATTATCAAGTCGATGGACACAAGTACGAGCACCATGTGTGTTTGTCCCACGACACCAGTCTCACAATTGCTGTATCAGTACAAGATATTTTCCGGCGTGATGCGCTTTATTCCAAGTTCCAGATTGCTCAGGCAAATGTGGGGAACCCAGTTCGGGTGCTAGATTCAAACTTCGAGTCACTGGACGGTAAGTACGATGTGTCAACTGCAATTGGACCCGAAGGAAAATTCGACCCGATACTTGTTTTCGGCGAGCAGCCCGCCTACATGTTCTACCGAGTTAAGCCAAAAAAAGAAATAGAATCGTCCGACTCGTTAGATTTGACCATTACTTATTCCGACTTACACCAAGAATGCAAGGAGGTGATTGAGCAGCAGTTGTGGAATGCACTCTGCAAGGTCGAGCTTCAAAAGTACTTTTACGTGCTCAAGGCAGAAACTCCAGAAATGCAGTTTGACTTCAACGCCTATTCTGTTCACGGCAAGGTTTTACTCCAGAACATCGATGACTGCACCAAACAGTTAGGTACCAGGCTTCAGAATTATGTGCACAAGGAAGCTGACCTCAGGCTTTTAGTAAAGACTTTTGCTCAAGTTCCCCAAAGCATCACGTTAGCTGACCCTCAAAAATTTTACCGCAAACAAGAGCTTTATATTTCTGTGGCCGTCCCGTTCCTCGGCATGCTTCATCTGATAAATCTTCAATTTGACCGCAAAGCACAATTTTACGTGGGCGAGCCCATTAAAGCCAGTCTTTGCATTGAATCCACACCCAAGTGGAAAAGCTGCAACCCCTCGCCTATTTTGGCGTCACTGTCACCACTAGGTAAGTCGGCGCCGTCGTGCCAGTCATACCAGTACTCGGTCTCGCAAGAAGACAACTGGATAATCTCCGGATTTACGAAACAAGACTTTGAGGTGGACCAAGAAGGAGGCGTATCGGAGTTTTCCCTTACTATTGTCCCTTTGAATGTGGGTGAAATACAGTTGCCCAAGATCAATGTGACGTCGAGCTCCGAGTATGAACAGAATATGGATGTGGTGTATGAAAACTCGCTTGAGACACTCTTAGTAGTTCCCGAACTCAACAGCATCACATTTTCTTTTTAGATAATGCACGAGACAAACATGCACGCTGTAGATGCGCTGATAGCAGTGGCAAAAGAAGAAAAAAATATCGACGGTGCTTGCGCAAACCAGGAATCGAACCAGGGACTCAACCTTGGGAAAGTTGGATTTTACCACTAAACTATTTGCGCGTTGCAACATAAAACTGAGAAATTTTAAGACATACCCCCTGTTTTAGGAATGTAGAAATCACCCGAATACCCAGCAACACTAATTGCGGAGAAGAAAATAGTCGTGTAAAAGTGTTCCATGTTGCAATAAACAGCCATCCATTGGATAAAGGACTTGTTCAGAAATTAAAGCACATCCACACACCATGAAGAGCGCATCACGTGATCTAATTCACCAGCTTAATAGCGGCAAAGCTACACTGACAAAATAACGATATACCATGGAGGAAGCAATATACATTCCGATTCCCCACTATCCTCCGTTCAAGCTCCGGTCATCGCTCATTGATCAAGATCCGGTGATCTGGGTGCATCTTCTAGAAGCTTATATAAGGCTTTGTCAAGTGCTCATGGATGGCGAAACCAAACTCAATGTCAAGAGCCAGCAGCAGTTCCAGCTTTTTCTCAAAGTTTTCCTTGCCGAAACTTCGGAAGAAACTACACGGATTTTTTCTCTTGGGGCTATCAATCCAGATATCCGAACGAATACCGCGTTGCTTCGGGCATATGTCTTCCAATTGGTGAAGCAGCACAGTTTGGTGAAACTTGGTCTCGGAGGCGAGTCGTTGTGGCATTTCGTGTTGATTTACGTGGAAAAAAACACAACTGCTGTGCGCAGACTACTAGACGGGTCGTTCAAGTCGCCGTTGAATGACAATAAGAAACTGGGGAAGATTTCGCTGATTCCGGTGCTCCGCAAGTACTTGGTGGAGCAAATCAGCGGGGGAAAATTGAATCACGACCAGTTGAAGTACATTGTGATGCTCTTGGGAACTCAAACCACCACGCAGGTCCAGTCGTTTCTGGTTACTGGACTGCAAGCAAAGAAAAAAGTCATTTTGAAAGACAAGCGAGGCAGCACCGCCGGCACTGCATCGTTTTCGGAAAACTTTGTCACAGAAGAGTGGATTGAATCATTGGAAGGACTTTATGCGGGGGGAAAGAGCGTCAATGCTCGGATAATCAAGGATGTCATGCTTGTGAGCATTCTTTCGTTAACGCCAGCCAAATTGGCGAAGGTGATTTCCGTTTTGGGTATTTCGGGCGTCAGTACAATGGGGGTTGCGCCCTTGCTCAGCGCTATCATTCTTTCAGAGCCATATAGGAACGCCAGTCCGGGTTTGGAAGAACGTTTGCCGTTTTTAAGAAACATCGTGACAAAAGAAGCAGAACCCTCGGTCAGCGCAAAGGATGTGGAGTTTTTAGTGGACATGTTTCCTGCCCTTACCGAAAGCAAGGCAAAATCGGTGCTTATTTCTAATGATGGTGATGTGGAGAAGGTCACCCATTTTCTTCTTGAAGACCCTATGCGTATACAGTCTATTCCCGACTACCAGGAGAAGCCAATTGAGGTTTCGCAGTCAGAAATGGAGAAGGGCATTGAGAGATTTAAACTTCTGGAGAACGAAACCAACGAATCTGTGGGAAAGAAGAAGAAAGCGGTTACTAGTGCCGAAGAAATGAAAAAGCGGACTTTATCTGCAGCGTTGAAACTTCTTTATGAAAGCGACGAGGACGAAAGGGACGACACCTACGACGACCAAGAACACACATCTGGCCTGGCATTTTACGAGTACAACAACAAACCGAAGAACAAAGATAAAGCACGCTTGGCCGTTTTCGATGACGAGCACGGAAAATCCTCTCCTCCAGCGGAAGCTTCACCCGCACCTGAAAGGCCAGCATTTGATAAAAATGAAATCAACATGTTTGGCTATTTCAAAACGGAAGGACCTCAAATTTTTAGTCGCGAGTCCCGCAAGTCGAAAGTTCGGGCTGACATCAAAAGCGCCACGAAGTGGAGCGATGAACAAATTGAGGGCTGGTTCAGAATGCTCGAAAAATCACCAAAGCGGTTCCGTCTCTTGGAAGAACAGTACATGTTTCATTTCTCAAACAAGAATATGAACCAGAGACAAACAGAGCATCAAGCGGAGCAGAAACCACAACCATCCACTCAGAATGGCAAGGGCGGAAAGAGAACGCAAGCCAGGAAAGAAAAGCACAAAGCATCCGTGGGGAACCACAGCCGCAAAAACAGACACTCCAATAAAACACGGGCGGAGATGGCGGGAATGCAGTAAAAAATAACTATTAATTCTAATATACATCGACAAACGTCTTTCTATGGTAAAGTTGAGTAATGCAGAGGTGGTAGTAAGGGCAAGAGATGAAAGAAAAAAAAAAACTACCACCCTTGATCGAAAAGCATAGAGACAGACTCACCGTTATGGATTCTTCTGATGGCCTCAGCAAAGATACGGGAAACATCCAACACCTCGAATCTCTTTTCGCCCAAAAAGGCAATGTTCTCTGCCTGGGGGATACTGTTGGTAGTAACAAGCTTGTCAATATCCGAAATGAGCACCTTTTCAATGGCGTCCTCGCTAAAAACACCGTGAGTCACCAAACAGTACACAAAGGAGGCACCGGTATCCTTCAAGAGTTTAGCCGCTCTGGTAATCGTGGTGCAAGTATCGGCAAGATCATCAATCAAAACACAGACACGATCTTTAACATCACCAACAAGCATGGAAGCATTGGTCATTTCAGTAGTCGAGTTTGCAGTGGCCATAGATACAGAAGCCGAAAGGAGGGGAGATCCCACGGATTGAGGAGTAACCTTGATTTTGCGCTCCTTATGGATTAAAGCAAATGAGCAGCCAATAGCATCGGCAATGGCAGTAGCTCTCTTAGCACCACCACTGTCAGGGGAAACAATGACACAGTCTCTATAATTTGGAATGTAGTCCATGATGTATCTCTTGAACAATGGTTTCAGATATAAGTTGTCAACCAGAATGTCAAAGAAGCCCTGAAATTGAGGGTCATGCAAGTCCATAGTGATACATCTGTCTGCGCCTGCGGTAGTCAACAAGTTAGCGATAAGAGTTCCGTTGGGACTGACCCATTGCTTGTAGCCGCTGCTGTCTCTACCGTTCTGGTCAACAGAGCCCAAGATATCAATGGCAGAAGCGTTGGTAACGATTTCCTTTGGTTTGGTCAAGAAATGAGAAAAGATTCCGTTGCCGGAATATTTATCCCGACTGTCCATCGCAACCTTTGGGTTTTCTGGTTGTCTGGAATATGGGAAGAAAGGTAACACAACAGTAACTCTCTTAGCACTGGAAGTCTTGCAAGCTGAAATTAGGATGAGTAATTCCATGAAGTTGTCGTTAACGTCGCCAGAACCACTTTGAACAATGAAGACATCCTTCTCACGCACTGAGCCTTTTATTTCGATGGATGTTTCTCCGTTGGAGAACTTACGCAGTTCAACATTTCCTGGTTCGAGTGTCAAATTACGACAGATCGAACGGGTGAGACCGGGAATGGAGCTTCCGCCTAGCACAACGATATCCTTCATAGTGGAGAACGTGGGGGTAAAAAAATTTTGGGTGTGTCTGTGGTCAATTTGCGCGGGTGGTGAAGCTGATGCACGTGATACATCATCAAATGGGATGATAATGTCGTCTCGCCATGGTGGCCCGACTTGATAATTTCACAGGGAGTGGAAGAAAACGACATGGAAGCCTCTATCTTGAAGGCAAATTCCTTATTTTTCTTTGACCGAATTTTTTGCGAAACACTTTTAGAAACGCACTTCATATGAACCGGCGCGAGTACAATAACGCACCCACTTAACCGTTCTATAGTTGGACTTCTCTGATACTTTCAAATAGCGAACAGCAAGGTGACTGGAACTATAGGTATCTAAAGTGAAGTCCAATGTGATCGGCGGGCGAGACCATCCAGAAAATGTGTTTGCATACGGCAATTCTAACGATAGCAGCGCCTCGGTCTCACCATTCATCTTGTTGAACGACCACATCACTGCCGAAATCTCGGGATCGAAACGCGCTTTACCCGAGTTACTGAAGATGGAGACGTTGCCAACCTCCTTGAAGACGGGGACACGGACCAGAACATCTGTGGCAACAGTCTTTGGAGAGAGATTTGACCGGAGATGGAGAACAAGGGAAATTTTCTGGGGAGATTCTGTGACCTCAGTGTGCAAAGTGAATGGAAGAGCGGAGCGGCGGGCAAAATGGTATGACATGAGCTCGAACGAACCGTCGGGCGGCACGAAGCGAATCACATTATCCGAGTCGTATTTGGCCAAGTCAACACACTGGTGGAATTTGAAGTCATCCAAGGAAACCGAGCCCAATGCGTCATCACGCTCATCAGCAAGTCCAAAGCGGCACACCGGCATTCCGGACAAGCGGGATTTCATGGTGATGGCACCGTCAATGTACAGCCGGAGTACCTGACCCCGCGCATCGATGAGAGCGTGGACTTTTTCGTCAACATTGAGGTGGATCTCATTCCGACGGTACTTGATTCCGAGATCACGCCATGGGACCGGGCTCGGCTCATCAAAATGCTCACTCACCCGCCTGTCCAACGATTTATGGCCGCCTGACGTGTCGGATTCAGCGGAGCGATTGCGTGGAGCGCCCACACGAAGACCCGGAACAACGGAAGCCACATGGGCAGCCTCAGTGTTTGTAGGAAAGCCGAAATCGGCCACTTCATCGAGAACTTCGTAGATGGAGGAAAAGTTGGCCACGATATCTTCTTCAGATAAGGCCCGCGCGTTGGCGGCGAAAAGCTGCTCGAGCAATGCCACAAGAGACTGCAAAAACTCCATCACCAACAGCGCATCCTGGTTGGAGCGCGTTACCGCAACATACCAGAGCTGGTTGCTGCGAATGTACAGAAAGGATGTGGATCCCAACGTCAACACTGGCAGGGCCGGATCGCGGGTGGAGGAGCGGTTGGCCGGGGTGATCACTTGTAGACGGAAAATGTCCAGGATGTTGCGCTTCACCGAGTCCTTGTATGACTTGAGCATGAGAACATCACCGATAGCATTGTAGACGAAGAGGGCGTTGATCATGGTGGGAGCGGTTGATACGAGTGGAGAGCCAGTTGCGCACCGGATGTAGCGACCATGTGGCACGTGCGCGCGCACGTGACGCGATGGCGGCAGCAGCACGCGGGACCGGAGCCCAGTGGGGGGTACGGGTGTTTCGCCAGGGGTGGTGTTTCGGCGGGTACGCGGAGGAAACCGTTACCGAGCTGGATCTGAGCCCCGCAAAAGAAAGTGCGACGGGTTTGTGTGCGGGACAGGGTTCTAGACCAGCACAGACACAGGAAAAGGAAAAAAACCCGGAACGAAACCACCGGTGCAGTGCAAAGATAAGGCCGTGGCCAACAGAACACAGGCTCCTAGGTTGGGAAGGGGAAAAATACACGAAAAAGAACAATGCGCCCAAAAAGAAACGCCCAACCGCGCCAGCCCCCCCGCAAATGGCAGCCGCCTTTGTCACCAAAGAACCGGTTCCACCGCAACCCAGGGAAACATGGAAAAATCTCCCCGGGGCTCATAGTGTGATAATGTCACGCAAAGACAAACGGGCTGTCTGCAGGACGACAATCATCCCCGCCAAGGCGGTGGTTCCACGAGCCACAAACACGTTGTCGTTTACGAGATGGGCAAAAATGGGACGCAGTGTGGGCGAGCAAGCGAGTGGTGGCTGCAAAAGATCGTGGCGCTGCTGCTGGCGCGGGAAGAGGGTGGACCGTGCGGATACGGAAGCGACGAATCCGGGTATGGAGGGCCATGTGTGTGCGGCAACAGGCGCCATGGAAAACGGCGCCCTGCAGGCCCCTGTGCAATCGGGACATTTTTTGCATCCGCCGTCGCCTGCGGCGGCCGGGTGGTGTGCAGGCGAGGCCTGTGTTATCCGGACGCTGGCGCGAAATGTGGAGGCAATCGGTTTGCGCGGCGTTCGAAGAATCGGAAGAAATGGTGGGTGACCCCGAGCACACACCCGTACACCACCACCCTCCTCCACCACACCCTCCACCACACCCTCCGCCGCCGCCACCGCACGGCGCCACGGCCCGGCAGACACGGTCGGCGTGGGCGTGCCGCCTCGGGCCCGCCGCCGCTGCGGTTGTCGCCGGTGTATGGCTGTGTCGGGGGTGTAGGCCCGGCCACACCGTCGCGGTGCGACATGGCCCCAGCCCCGCGACATGGCCCGACCCCCGCGATATGCCGTTCACCCCTCTTTGCGAGGCCACCGCACCCACAGGGAGCGTGCGCTAAAGGCACTTGGCACCGACGACATGACAGGAGCGCCAGCGTACGCCGTGGTCCCCGCACCCGCACTATTTAATGCCCGGCGCCCGCGTGGTGTTTCTCCCATCACCCGAAAAGTGCCCGACCGCTTGCCTCGCACCTGAAACCTGTCTTAGCTGGATCAGTGCTACACTATAAAACCAGCGCCCTTTGTGCCTCTTTTCACCCGCAAGCAAAACATTTACCCATGAGCGTCGACTTGTCCAACTTGACCATCAAGGCCGACTCCGACTCGCTGTCGGTTCGCTCCTTCAAAAACGACTACATCAACACCCCCTTCACCGGGAAACAGACCCAGTTCGACCAAGTGCTCGATATCTTGGACTCCACCGGGCTTATCCCCGAATCGTTGATCGAGCTGGAGGCCAAATGGTTCTACCAGTCGTTGGGAATTGACGATGTCTTTTTCGCCCGGGAGTCGCCCGTGGGCATCGCGTCGCACATCCACTCGCTCTACTCCTGCAAAGTGCAAGCGTTTGCGTCGGATATCAAGGTGCAAGAGCTGCAGTTGATCCGCTACAAGCACGAGGCCGACGACCACGCGGTGTTTTTCGACACCCAGATCGCCGGCGAGGCGCCCAACGCGCTTCGCTTCGACGAGTACATCGACGACAAGTACATTGATCCGTCGCTGGGCACGCACGCGTACCGTCTCGAGTACTTTTCTGCGCCGCTCAACTACGCCGCAGACCCGATTTTGTCCAGTGTGGCCGAGAAATACGCGGCGCCCGAGGCGGCGGCGGTGTTTGACAGACAGCAAGTGCGGTCGCACTACATCTACAAGACCAGCTTCTCTGGCGTGGCCGACGCCAACGAAACCGACATCAACAAGATTGGTGACGAAACGTTCTTGAAAATTGTTTCGGACAATACCAAGGCGGTGTACTCCGAAGTGATCAAGCGCGTGGTGGCGTCCACTGGTCCTGTGATCCAGCACTTCTCGGTGGAGGACTCGGAGGAGTACCGTGTGGTGATTGGTTACCGCCAAAAGACCTCGCCCCACTACAACTCGGCCTTGTCTGACTTGGCCGACTACTACAAGCTCTCCACCACCCGTAAGTACGTGGAGCAGTTTTCCAACGGTGTCACCGTCATTTCCATGTACATCAAGGCCACTTCTCTCAGCAAGAAGAACCCGCTTGATTTGCTGATCTACCAGGTGATCAAGGAGGCGTCGTTGTTGTACTGTATTCCCCACAACTACTTCCACGACTTGTTTGCCCAGCGCGAATTGTCGTTGCAAGAGGCCATCTACTCCCAGTGTGGTGTGATCTTCGTGACCCACTTCTTGAACCGGTTGGGTCCAGAGTACACAAAATTGTCGCTGTTGCTCGATCCTTCCAAACTGATCCAACATGCCGAAGTGTTGAACTCGTTGAAGAAGAGATTGCGTGCGGAAACATACACCCAGGACTACATCAAAGAGGTGTTTGTCGCGAGAAAGGATATCATCCGCAAGTTGTACCGCCTGTTTGCTGATGTCCACTACATCCGCCTGTCGATGGAAAAGACCTTGTCGTACCAGAGACTCTCCCAAATCACCCCCGTGGGCACTGAGGAAGAGTTCAACCACTTGCTCCTGAGAGAATGCTCCCAGAATGAGCACCATGCGGTGGTGTTGAGAGCGCTCTACATGTTCAACAAGGCAGTGCTCAAAACCAACTTCTACACCTCCACCAAGGTGGCCATCTCCTTCAGATTGGACCCTTCGTTCTTGCCTGTTTCTGAGTACCCCGAGACTCCCTTTGGTATGTTCTTCATTGTGGGTTCCGACTTTAGAGGCTTCCACATTCGTTTCAGAGACATTGCCCGTGGTGGTATCCGTATCGTGCGGTCTCGCTCGCTCGATGCCTACAACGTCAACGTGCGTAACTTGTTTGATGAAAACTACAACTTGGCGTCTACCCAGCAGAAGAAGAACAAGGATATCCCCGAGGGCGGTTCTAAGGGTGTGATCTTGCTCGATCCTGGCATGGCCCAAGAGGCTCCTAAGGCATCTTTCGAGAAATACATCGACTCTTTGATTGACTTGTTGCTCAGAGAACACATTCCTGGCGCCAAGGAGTCTTATGTCGATCTCTACAATCAACCAGAAATTCTCTTTTTGGGCCCTGATGAAGGTACCGCTGGTTACGTTGACTGGGCCGCGCTTCACGCCCGCAGCAGAGGTGCTCCATGGTGGAAATCATTCTTCACCGGAAAGAGTCAGCAGATTGGTGGTATCCCTCACGACGAATACGGTATGACCACCTTGTCCGTGAGAGCGTATGTCAACAAGATTTACGAAAAGCTCGGTGTTAATAGCGCCACTGTCAAGAAGGTCCAAACCGGTGGCCCCGACGGTGACTTGGGCTCGAATGAGATCAAGCTTTCGCGCGACGAGAACTATGTGGGTATCGTCGACGGCTCCGGTGTGATTGCTGATCCTAATGGTTTGGACAAGGCCGAACTCTTGCGTTTGGCCCACGAGCGTAAGATGATCGACCACTACGACCGCAGCAAGCTTTCTAAGGACGGTTTTGTTGTTTTGGTGGATGATGTCGACGTTGCCTTGCCAAACGGAATGGTTGTCACTTCTGGTGTTTCGTTCCGTAACTCTTTCCACATTAAGCTTGCTGAGGTGTATGGCCCTCATGGTGTTGATTTGTTCGTTCCATGTGGTGGTCGTCCTGCGGCCATTGACACCAACAATGTTATGGAGTTGATTGACCAGAAGACCGGAAAAAGTATCATCCCTTACTTTGTGGAAGGCGCGAACCTTTTCATTACCCAGTCGGCCAAGATCATTTTGGAAAAGGCCGGGTGTATCGTGTTTAAGGATGCGTCCACCAATAAGGGTGGTGTGACTTCCTCCTCGCTCGAGGTGCTTGCTGCTCTTTCTTTTGATGACAAGAGCTTCTTGGAGAACATGTGCGTGGGTGCTAATGGTATCAAGCCACAGTTCTACGAGCACTATGTCAAGGATGTGCAAGCTAAGATTGTGTCCAACGCCGAGGCTGAATTCGAAGGTTTGTGGCTGTTGAACCAGTCTACCGGCCAACCAATCACTGAGTTGTCAGACAAACTCTCGCAGGCGATCAACAAGTTGGCCGACGAGTTGGCCAACTCGAAGGAGTTGTGGAACGACGACGTTGCTTTCAGAAATGCCGTGTTGGTGGATGCTCTCCCTCCATTGTTGTTGAAGAAGATTGGTATCGAGGATATTTTGAAGAGGGTGCCGGAAACCTACTTGAAGGCCTTGTTTGCCACGAGATTGGGCTCAAGATTCGTGTACTCGCGCGGAATCGACTCCAACCCGGCCAAGTTTTTGGAATTTATTTCTCTGATCAGAAAAGAGTTTGTGGCCCGCAACCTTTTGTAGGCGGGTCCTATGTATAGAAAAATTAGTAATAGCATGATTTAGAAGAGTCGAATGTAGAGAAGAAGATGCGGTGATGCATTGGAGAGGAGCTGTTACTATGGGGAACGAAAACAAAGACGGAAGGCTCGGCGAACAGACTCACTTTTTTTTTTTTTTTTTGGGGCGGAAACCGGTATTGTCCATTAGCTAATAAATAAGTGTTACCCTATTCTCTTTTGGTCATTTTATCCGAAACGAAACACCATTACATCGCCGATCCGCAGCCCCTACTGCTGGCCCAAATGTATATGTATTTTTATAAATTATCCAACTCAATCATTTCTCCAACTCGGTGATGATTTTATTCCGCGAAACCACCTCCTCGTTCACACGGGTGGTTACGTAATCTCCAACAAGCGCAAAGAGGAAGGTAGAGCCTCCTATGTAGTAGCGCGCTTTCACTGGAAGGCTGTTCCACTTTTGCCAAAGATTCATGGTGTAACAAGTGAGAGAAGCGAGGTGATTCGTGATAAACGTAGTCGTGCGAGTCCCAAAGCGACCGTGGAGCAAGAACGTGGGTCTGATAAGGTTAGAATTAGCCCTTCGGAGACCGAAGCAGAACAGGGCCAATTCGATGTCACATCAGCATTTTAGCTCTTTCGCCTCAGTCTCAAGAGATCTGCGTAAGACACCTTATCGCCAAAGTCCTGTATTTCACTAAGGTGGAGATGCGCATCACAAGGTTCAACCACCACCTCTAGCCCACAATGCAAACTGCACGCCGACTCGGAAGCATGATAGCTTCTTTGCCGCCATGCTGTCTCCGGTTCGACCCACAAAACCCATCTATTGTTCTTTTGGGTACTTACCAGCTCGAAAAAGAGACAGGCGCACGCCACGGCTCGATCGAGATTTGTCTGATTGCACTAGACGGTAGCTTGGGGAGATTGAACATTGTTGAGACAAAACTGGCAGTGCTCGACATGAAGTTCTCGCCCCGGGACCCTCTGCTTCTAGTTTTGGCTCATTCTACCGGAAACTTGACCGTGTGGCACTATGAGAACGCTCGAGTGAAACAAGTGCATGACATGGCCATCTTTGACGAGAGCATACTTATAACATCGGTCTTTTTTGACCCACTGTGTCCATCTCGCGTGTTGGCAACGGCAACAAGCGGCGAGGCAGCGATTGTGGATTTGGAATCGCAAGAGACAACCCTCATGTCCACTACGCACGACTTGGAGTGCTGGACCGGCGCTTTCGGCGAGATCGGGCCAACGAGAAACGTTCTTTTCACCGGCGGAGACGACGCAAAGCTAATTGCACATGATCTTCGTACACAAGAAAAAGTATGGGCCACTAGCCATCGCCATCACGATGCGGGTGTAGTACTGGTGCTCTGTCCTTCAGAAAAATGGAACAATAGCCGGCCCAATTCGCTCTGGACCGGGTCGTATGATGATTGTTTGCGGATTTTCGACTTGCGCAAACTCGACACCGACGAGGGGCCGGTATTGTACCCGGGGTCGCTCCCACAGGAAACGTTTAAAGAAAATCTCAACGGAGGAGTTTGGCGGTTGATTCCAGACCCAAATTCGGAAAAGGTGTTGGCATGCTGCATGTACGATGGAGCTCGGATTGTGGAGCCGACCGAAACAGGGGCAGTGGTGACGCGTTACTTCAAGGGTGATCACGAGAGCATGTGCTATGGAGGAGATTGGCAGGACAATACCATCGTAACCTGCTCTTTCTATGATAAGGTGGTCCAGAATTGGCTGCCTACGGCAGTATGAGAGAAGCAATGGAGGTATACAGAAGATCGGAATTGAAATTGTCACGAGAGAAGATGTATTCGTATCACGTAAAGCAGTCTATGTTAGTAGTTCAAGAGATGCGCGGGTGAGAGCAATTTAGATGTCCCGTCAACAGGAAAAGTCTTTCCGGCAGCAGACATTCACACCGCTTCTTGCAGCAAGCAACTATAACTCTCAGAGGTGTACCGATTGTACTGGACCGTAAACAGCCCCAGACTTAAACCGGCGTGAGCTGAAGCCAGTGACGAGCTAGTGCGGCCAGTTGCTGTCCTGTCCGAGCCTAAAACAGAGAGAGGTCTAAGGGCACAGACGAGCCACGGCCACTAGGATATAACTTTTGCTTTCCTTCAAAACGTCTAGGGTGTGGAAGCGAATCACTATTGACAAACCGGAATCGCAGCTCATCGATGGTAACTTTTTGTGTCTGGGTGTTGCCATGACGAGCACTGATGGTGTACGCCAGGGCAGAAATTTTGCGGAGAGATTGTCCTGTCGTCTGCTGCTGATCTAAAGAGCTAGGGGGCGGTGGTGGCGCCGCCTTTTTATGTGGGGGTGCAGGTGCGTGGGAGGGAGGCGCTGGAGCCTGAGATGGGGGTGCTGGAGCCTGAGATGGGGGCGCTGGAGCCTGAGATGGGGGTGCTGGAGCCTGAGATGGGGGTGCTGGAGCCTGAGATGGGGGCGCTGGAGCCTTAGATGGGGGAGAGAACAGCAGTGGGGGTGGAACTGCTGGAGGTGGAGGAGGCGAAGGAGCTGAAGGCGGCACAGATGTGCTGGCGCCCAGGTCCAGCCTCTTCCCATTGATCTGGTCTAAAAACGGCAAAGCTGGTGCCGTAGGAGGTGCCGTGGGGCGTGCCGTTGGTGGCGCAATGGGAGGTACAGATGGCACAGGAGGTGCAGAAGGTACAGATGGCGTGGAGTCAGCAATGCTCGCCAGTGGAGCCGAGGGACCATCCAGACGTCTGGCGTTGATCTCATTTAAGAACGGCAAACCTCCCTGAGGAGGAACAGGAGCCGAGGGAGCGACGGGAGCCGATACTTGAGGCGCTGATGGGTGCTTCGGAGCCGACGTAGACGGTGGCACTGGAGCCATTGGAACTGGAGGAGCTTTTGGCGCAGAAACCCTAGGCACCGACGGAGGCGACGGAGGAGACGGAGTTTTTGATGCAGAGGCCACAGACACGCTGTCAACCACAAAATTTTCGTTTCTACGGGCATTGATCTGGTCAAGGAACGGTAATCCACCTGAAGGTGCGGGTGGGGCAGCAGGTGCGGGAGGAGCAGGTGCGGGAGGGGCAGGTGCGGGAGGAGCAGGTGCGGGAGGAGCAGGTGCGGGAGGAGCAGGTGCTGGAGGAGCAGGTGCTGGTGGTACGAATTTTGGAGGAGCAGGTGCTGGAGGAGGAGCCAGAGACAGCGAGCTCTCAACCACATGTGCGTCGTCCCGTTTGGCGTTGATTTGGGCCAAAAACGGAAGTGCACCTGGAGGAGGCGGAGGAGGGGGTGCAGGGACGGAAGAAGCCGCGGAGCTGGATGGAGGGGCCGGTGGCCGCGCGTGAGGAAGCGGTGGAGGCGCCAGTGGCACGGGAGGAGCCGTATCGGAGGACGCAGAGTTGACAGAGCTCACGGAGTTTGATTTGAGGTGGCCACGCTTCGCGGGACGCGTGGGAGGCACCTTGAGCGATGCTGTGGAAGGAGCTGGAGGAGCTGGAGGAGCTGGAGGAGCTGGAGGAGCTGGAGGAGCTGGAGGTGCTGGAGGTGCTTGTGGAGCCGGCGGAGCCGAGGTTGGCATTGGCGGCGGAGCCGAGGGAATCGGCGGCGCCGAAGTTGGTACGGGCGGCACCGAAGTTGGCACGGGCGGCACCGAAGTTGGCACGGGCGGCGCCATGGGCGGTGGAGGCGGCGCCAGTGTGTTCGCACCTCCTGCCCCGATTGCAGATTTTGCAGCATTCCCTGGTCTGGAGGCAGACGGACGCGTCAGAGGGATTGTTGGGGGCCGCAGTAGAGGCACCAGCGGAGCAGACGCCGGCACCACCCCTCGGCGGTTATCTACCGAGCGGAGCTTGGGCACTCCGGCGGCAAAAATGTCGCCCAACAGAGGTGGAGTAGGAGCTGTGCCTCCAGGAGCAGGAATGTGAGCCGAGCCGGCGGTGGTGGGGGCTGAGGGAGTAGTGGAAACAGAACCGCCCACTAAAGGTTTGGACTTGTCCACCGTGACAGTTTTTTTGAGCGTCATGCCTTTACGGATATCGCCGAGAAGCGCGTCACGGCCGCCGCCCAGAGCAGGCGCGGAAAATAGGTTTGGAGGAGGGGGTGGAGGAGGACCAGCCATGATATTAGCAAAGGAGTGGAGTGTGGAGAGGCGCGGATAAGGTGGAGGTGTGCGCGCGGCAGCACAAGCGGGCGGTACGGGTGCGAGTTTACAGGTGTACGGGTGTACAGGTGTACGAGTGTACGGGTGTACGGGTGTACGGGTGCAGCGGTCCAGTGGGGCAGTGGTGTGTGATTATATACATAGGAGGGCACACTCGGCCAAGAGAAAATGGTTAGTGGAGAGTGGCAGAGGGAAGCTCTCTGTCTACCCGACAAGTGTGGAGTGTGGCGAGTTCTGCAGGCACGCCCGGGTAGGTCAGAGGCCGGACGGTAACAATGGAGACGGGAGGCAGGCAAAGGCGGGCCAGAAGGTTCTTGTCGCAATTCCAAGCCACGCTCGTGTCTCAGTTGGGCAACCCGAGCTTCACGGTGGTGCCGAGAACCTCCAGCAATTCCGATTCGAGCAACTCCGACATCGACAATCTGTCGCGCAAAGTGATCCACCGGCCGCCAATCATGTCGAAGCGCATGGGCCCGCTCAAAGGACTGCTGAACCAGATTTGCTTGTTTGGCGGTTTTTTGTTGAACACGTAGTTGTGTTCCCCCACAGCCAACGTCATGACTCCCAGAGAGAGCTCCACGTCGATTTCAGGGTAGGTTTCCGCGAGCGACTCGAGCTCCTCGTTGAGCGCCTCCAAGTACTCGTCGGCGACATGGTTGTATTCGCTTTCGGAAATGTCGTCAATGAGCTGTTCCACGTGTTCGCCGGAGGTAGACACGGCGGTGCGGGCAAGAAGCGGTCTTTGAACGGGGCGAGCAGCAGGCGCGGCCACAAGCACAGAAACGGCACGGCGAGGGAGGCGCGCGCAGACACATCTGGAGGCGACGCTGGGAAGACGGCCACGGAGACGGAACATTGGCTTGGCAGTGGAAGAGTGGAGCAGCAATTGGGTGGGGGATGTGCGCGGTGCGAATACCCTTCTCGTGATTCGCACCGAGCCACAGGAAAAAGACGGCTGCGGGAGCGCGGGCGGAACGGGTTCTGCGGCTGGCAACGGTGGCACGTTCCGAGCCGCAGCTACAGACGACGACTACAAACTCGCCACCGCAAATGGAACAGCGGCAGTGGGAGTGGGAGTGGCACCGACCGGTTCGTGCTAGGTGCAGTCGGTCCCCAGTGCTCACCACACTGTCCCGTCTCTCTGTCTCTCTGTCTCTACATCTCTACATCTCTACATCTCTCGGTTTCTACATCTCTACATCTCTCGGTCTCTCCGTTTCTACATCTCTCGGTCTCTCGGTCTCTCGGTCTCTCGGTCTCTCGGTCTCTGCCACACCTCAATGCGATTCCCGACCCGCTCCTCTTCGCATCTCGCGCCCGCACTTTTCTCACTAATCACATTCTCTCGAAACTCATTGTCTCGTTGCCGGCAAGCACGGGTCGGCGCACGTGACCCCAGGTCCACCATTTCCGGGCACCTCCACTCACGGTCTTAACCACAAAAATGTTTTTCACTGTCCTTTTCGTGTGCGTGTTGCTATGTGGCGCCGTGCTCTATCTTCCGTACGCGGCCGGCCTTACTCAAATCGAGAAAAACACCAAGCCGGTGGAAATCAAGAAAACCAAGAAGGAGCCCCAGTTTGATGGTTACATCCCACTTGACGAGGAACTTCGACAACAAGAAGAGGACGCCACCGCCGCGCGTGCATCGGGCCTCAAGGAGAAGCTCTCCGTCACTGCCGAAAACATGCCGCTCCGCATCAGATTGAACCAAAACTCCACTTTGAGAAAGAGACAAGAACGCACCCTAGTCGATAGAAACCCAGACACCTACGACTACGACTTGGACGAGTTGATTCGGGAGGAGACCGAGGGGGCTGCAGAGAAGGCGACTGCCGAGTTCTACTCCCACGAGAACATTGGTGGAGACAAGGAGGCGATGGTGTAGTGAAGTTTGCTGTGATAGAGACGCTTAATGTAAGAGTACCACCTGGTGTAAAGAACACCACGAGCGTGGAGTTTTCGGACAGCAACCGCCCTTGTTTCACATCGCGACGTGTTGGAGACCGGTGTTCCTGCTGTTTCTGCAACAAAAATGGCCGGACTCAACATCGAAACACAAAAGAGGCATAAACCTGACGTCGTGAACCACCAATCTCACCTACTCTATCTCCGAAATCTACATTAACCACCCACACTAACACCGTAGTATACCTATGAAATAATACCCAACAAGTCTATAAGGAAGCCCTTTTTTATGTACATGTATTGGTCGCGGCGGAACAAGTCCTTTGCCGAAGGCCGTTGACCCTTGGGAAGTGGCACATCTTTTTCCCGAGCAGCGTGGAGTGCTTGCAAATATGCTGTTTTGCTGTTTGTGACCTTTGCAAGAAGATCTGTATCTTGGTGCAATGTCGCTTCGAACGCTTGGTACACCGCAAGCATCAAATGATCAGAAAGTTTGAGAAAGCGGGACGCACGGCAATGAGCGGAGGTAGGAGGTGTGTCAGCCACGATTTCTGCCAAAGTTGAGCTCACACCACTGGGGAGTTCTGTTTCATGAAGCTTGTCTTGGATCCACGAGTCATTGCCGTCGAAATTCACATCGTATTCTGTCACGAGTTTTGCAGTGGCAAAGCGAAGGTTTTCGATTGTGTGTGCTCCGGAAAACAGCCGAAACACCGTGTGAAAGATACGGCTGGAGAGGGGAAGTTTCCAAATGTGCTCAATCGTGAATAACATCTTCACAGTGTCGTTGAACAGTCCCTGCTCAGAGAAATAGCCCAAAAGTGGGAAAAATGTGTTTTCTGTAGCGTAGAGCTTGACCGGAGGTTTGACTTGAAGTTTCAGAAACTCGTCGAGGTGTCTGCGGTACTGAACTCTATCACCAACACTCAAAAGTTTGAGGAACTGTTCCGAGTTCGTAAGCGGTTCTGGCTCACCAAGACATTCCACAATTTGGGTAGCGGCTCCTATGTGGTTTGTGCGAACGAGAGCCGCGATTATGCTGTTGAGCACATGAACGTCAATTAGATCACAATGTTTGGATGTTAGTAAGTCCAACACATTGGAGAAACGTTTGTACTCGTGCTCCATGGAGAGGTTGTCAAGCAAGATTCGGAAAGTGTCAGCATTGGGTTGCTGGAGTTCAGAAAGTAGCTCGTCGGCCACTTCCGTGTTTCCGTGGCGGAGAGCCGTTCTCAAAAACACATTGAGCATATCAATGTTGAGGTCGTCGAATCGGCGGCGAAACTGGCGAAACGTGCTTGCATCAAACGGAGGATCAGCCCGCGAGACGATTTCGGCGAGCTCAGCGTAGTTATCCGCCGATTTTCCGATATTGTGGAGCGCCTGCTCCACCATTTGGCGAATATCTTCTCTTTCTCGATAAAACGTCATGAACACCATCTGTTTCTGCTCCTCCGCAGACACGGGAATTCCCACAGCGTCCAAATCTTTCACCACGCGCCAGAACATGTTCAAGTGCCTCTTGCGGGCGTCTTGCGCCGCTTGGAAGTTGCGGATAATCAGCTCGTTCAGGGAATGCCATATGCTTCGCGCCAGGAGCGAGTTCGGCTTGAGAAAATCTCGCCGCGAGAGCATCTGGCTCATAAAAGGCTCAAGGTCAGATGGCTGGAGATGGCCCACTCCCGGCTGCGGAAGCAGACAGTAGTGGTGAAAGAGATCTGAGTGGTTCACATGAGACACGTTATTATGCGCGGTTGAAAAGCGGCCGAGCCCGTTAGAATGCGGATAGAGCAGGCGCAAAAAGCCATTGTAAGTGGACGGAAGAACCTTTTGGTAATCCGCCAGTTTTTGGAACCGTAGCAACGCCCGCTGGCGGAGTTTGGCTTCTTCGGGCGTGACATTGAACTGCAGAGGAGAGTCGAGAACGAACGGCTGGGAGGGTAGCAGAACCACACGCGGGAGATATTTACCCGATTGGGAACGCACGAGATGTGCTTTTATTCGGCCAACAGCCGTCGCTATGGGCGGCGGAGACATGTGGAGAAGTGATGGAGTGTCGCCTGTACTGCAGCGAATGGAGCGAGTGCGAAGAGTGAGAGTGAGAATGAGAGAGTGTGAGAATGAGTGAGAGTGAGAATCAGAGAGAGTGAGAATGAGTGGGAGTGAGAATCAGAGAGAGTGAGAGTGCGAGGAGCAAAAGAAAGCACATGGGTCGCCAGCAATGAAAATAAAGGCACGAACGAATAAAAAAGAAGACCATACAAATACAAACTGCACCACGAGTGGCATCTACCCACCTCTGTTCACGTGACCCAGCACGTGCGCACAGTCAACCAAACATGAAAAAAAAAATGTGTAGCGTTTCCACCGTCCACCATGAAGATCCAGAACAGCGCCTCCGGTGTTCTCGAGAGAACATCGCACTACCTCAAGGCAGGAGTGATCAGAAACAAACCTTCCTGGTTCAACGCGGTGGCTGCATTCCCGCCCGCCACTGACTTGACCAAGAAACCCACCAACCTCAGAGTCAACCAACAGGCGGATCCGTTTTCGGAGCTTTTCAGCAGGAAAAACGGCGCCATCAAGACGCGTGCCACCAAGGAAGACAGAAAACAAAAGAACAACTCTGTCAGCCGAATCCCCAAGTTGACGTTCTTGGAGGACCAGTTGAGAGATGTTTTCTACCACCAGCATCCATGGGAGTTTGCCCGCCCGAAGGTTTTGGTGGAGAACAACGGCGACGAGCAATCCAAGTGTGACTGGTCGCACATGCTCCAGTTCCACAAGCCTCTCGATGGTGAGAGCGTGGTGCAGAGAACCTTGTGGCTCTTGCAACAAGCGAAATCGTCTGGAGCGGAAAAGTCGCTTTTCGACGCATACGACCAGGCCCGTTTCGAGTTCTACCAGTTGCGGATGGCGGAGGAAATGGAGTCTGCTGTGTCGAAGGAAGAGCTGACGATGTACGGTGCCGTGTTCGGCCTGTCGAACTTGGACTGGGGTGTGAAGAAGGAGCAGGAATTTATTGACGTGTGGGTGAAGGTTGGCGAAGAGAGAACCAAGATCAGGGAGGCGTCGCGGAGCAAGGCCTCTGCCAGCAGCGGCAGCGAGGAGCCAGCAGAGGCGTCGGGCCTGATTTGGGAATCGACATTCACTGCGGACGTGGAGGAGCCTGCCAAGTAGGTCATGTACATAGAATCCATCGAAGAAGCACAGACGGACGATGTAGGGTTGATTGATGCGGTTGCTTGCTATTGCGGTCGCTGGCCGAGTTGCTCCTATCATGTCTCATGATGTTTCGTGGTGTCACATGGCATGTCCCATGGCATTCCACGACATGGGTTGAATTTCCAGATGTTGGATTCCAAGACTGGCAACAATGGGTCGATTTTGTCTACGCTGATTGAACCGATGGTATAGAGTGTATTCGCTATAATCAAATGAGTGGGATTTTTGCGGGTTGAGTATTCACCTTCACGGGTACTTTCACCGATGTCACCTTCACGGGTACTTATCTGGTCTTCTCGTCTTCTGTCTTCTGTCTTCTGCCTTCTGCCTTCTGCCTTCCTCCTTCTGTCTTCTGTCTTCTGTCTTCTGTCTTCTGTCTTCTGTCTTCTGTCTTCTGTCTTCTGTCTTCTGTCTTCTGTCTTCTGTCTTCTGTCTTCTGTCTTCCTCCTTCTGTCTTCTGTCTTCACTTACAGCTGAGTGGGGTCAATTCGCTTCTCGCCTCCTCTCACCCTCGCAACCGTCCGCCGCGTCTACACAGATAAAGCAATGTCGTTTCTTATGCAAATAAATACCCTATGCGTTAGTGGTGGCCGTGGTCGTCCTTCTTCAACACCAACTTCTCGTACGCAACGTAAAGAGAAAAGGCACCAACGGCGATGCCGAAACCAGGGAAGGCAGCCTTGAAACGGTTCAAGCGCGAGAACTGGCCCTCGTATCTCCACGCGTCTCTCTTGGCCCAAGGGTTGCTGCTCATTGTGTGTGGATAAGTTTGTGACGTTTGGATTGAATCGCAGAAGCGCTCATTGGTGGACGGGGAGTGCGCCCACCAATTGTTCCCAACCGCGCTGTTCTGTACCGCGCTGTTCGGAACCGCGCTGTTCTGCACTGGGCGCCGGTGCTGTATGCGCCCAACTCCGGGCGCGCCGCCGCCCTCGCGGCCCGCCCCGCTCTATTTGGCTGCGACCGCCGGGCCGGTCTGGGTCGACCGAATTCGGGCGGAATGCATCTGGGTTGGTGGGTTTGCTGCAGAGAAGGCGACATCGCCGCCGTGCTCGCAACCTCAAATCCAGGCCAGGTCCAAGTACTGAGATGCAAAAACCCGGCCCTGCTCCGCCGCCAAATTTCGGTTGACTTGGCTCTGTGTGTGTGTGATGTGGTGCCTATACGATGTGTGGTGGACTCTTCTCCGCACAGCCGCACCAAATCTGCGCCACTGAGGCGGCTGGAAGCAGGACCCTTCGCTGCGGGTGAACCTGCACCACATGTGCAGTTTACGAAGCCGCATCGGTATGCATCCCCCACCGAGTATCCATCATTCCTCCTCCCCTCCTGGTGGTGGTAACGGAAAAAGTGCGTCCCATTTTCAAACCATCAGCTTCTTTTCCCCATGAGCTCCGAATCTTCCACAGAACGGCATCTAGTCCAGCTAGAAGCCCGCGAGCACCAAGAAAGCGATGACTCTGCTCCAGATGTGGTTGTGGAGATGACCGATTCAGAGGACGAGGACGAATTCGTGCGCAAGTACGGCGAAATCAATTTCCAGTACATCAAACGTCCCAAGCCGGCCATCTGGTTTGTTCGGCCGCATGCATTGAACTACTTCAAAGATGGTGTTCTCTACCGCACCAAGGGAGAACGGACCTCGGGAAAGACTGAGTTGTTTTTGGACTTGATGTACGTGGGCATCATCGCCAATGTTGCCGGAGAGGCGTCTGAGCGTGCGCTGTGGGCTTCTTTTCTCCAGTACGTGTTGTTTTTCATCCCTTATTGGACAGTGTGGGCCGACATCAAGGACTTCACCAACTACTACTACTCGGAAGACTTGTCGCAGAAAACCTACATCTTGTGGATCTTGATTTTGCTTACGCTTTCGGTCAACTCCCATACGGCGGTCTTGGAAGGCTCCCACGGTGCAGCTTTGACGGTCGTCCCGTATATTCTATGCCGCTTATCGCTTGCAGTGTCTTTGTTGGTGTACTCTTTTTTCATCATGGAGCACCGCCAACAGATGCGGCTCTACTTTGTATTTTTGATCTGCACCTGCTGTCTTTGGATTCCAGTGATCTTCATCTCCACAAGAGCAAAAGTTGCCGTGTCGTTCATCGCGATATTCTGCGAGCAGGCCACATTCTGTATTGTGTTTCATCCGAGAACGAAACGGTACATGAAGCTCACAATGTCCACCGCATTGAACATCGAGCACGAAGTGGAAAGATTGGCTTCTTTTGTTACCATCGCTATTGGCGAGTTCTTGTACAAGGTTGTGGCGTCCCTGCCTTTGGGAATCGGCTTCACCGCCGCATTTGGCCGCGGCTGCTTCTTGTTGATTACCGCGTATAACCTTTTCTGGCTCTATTTCAATGGAGGCACTACCGCAAAGGCTGTCCACCCGCTTCGCCACAGCGCATTCCGTGCCATTACCTGGATCTATGTCCATCTCCCACTTGTGGGAGCGATTGTGTTGGCTGCTGATGCTGGAGGCGATTTGCTTCTGCGCGATCTGGTATATCACGAGGAAAGTAGCGAGGAAGAACACTCATTGCACATTCGGGAAACCGAGGATGAACCGAATCTCCGTGCGTTGTCGTTCTTCTTCACTGGTGGTATTTTCGTGTCGCTCGTGTGTATCTGCGTCATCGGGCTCTTGGATGACTGCAAGGACGAGGCTAACACATTCCGGGTGCCTAAGTTCTGGCGTATTATCTGGCGTATTCCCGCAGGCGTCTTGATTGTGTGCTTGTCTTTGCCAAATTTGAACATTACACTTCTAATGGGCCTTGTTGCCTTGATCACGGCGGTCCTCTTGGTGTACGAGTCGATTGTCTCCACCCCCAGAAGCAAGCCTTCTTAGAATGTTTTAATGGAGATTTGTTTTGAAACTATGTAGGAGGGGCACTGGCGAACCGATGGCCACGCTGTTGAATTGCAAGAAGGACATTTCAATTCAGAAGCGTGTAGGTGCTAATTTCGCTAGTATCGCGCCGGCTATATACGGAAGGTAATGGTTGAAAAAGGACGAACTTGTGCGATTTTTTTTCAAAGACGCAACGTCTCAACTAGCGTACGTACGAGACCGTAGTTTGATTTGTGCGGGAACCAACTTTTTTGTGTGAAATGTCCCATCCAAGGACGGCCATTAACTATATCTCGGAGGCGAGGAGCAGAATTCAAACATCAAATTTCTGAAAGAGAGAATACTCGCGGATCCGCCCTTTTTCACTTGAGGTTCCAAAGTTCCATACTGAAGAGCAAGTGCGGTTGACGCTGATAGACTGCACGCTGCGTCGTTTGGACAACGGTGCGACACATGCATCGATCCGAGATCCGGGATCCGAGAAAACCGAAACGAAAAGTAAACAGATGGAGGGCAGCAAAAAAATAAAAAAAAAATAAAAAAAAAATAGCGACATTCATCAATACTTTCAGGCTGACCAGATAACCGACCACCACACATCCACAAGACACATCCCCACCAGTAACCCTGGACTCATGTGATGCGGTGAACGCGAATCCGGCACAGCTCATCCTCCACATCATCGGAGAAACCGCAACTACTCCGTTTCTTCATGGCGCACCTAGAAGAGCCGGATAGCGGCTCCAGACAAATGAAGGCTGCGGAACCGCCGTACACCATTTTCACCAGCTGGCGCCGTGCGCTCTTGCTCGTGCTCTTGTCGTTGACAGGTCTCTGGAGTGCCATATCCAACTCCATCTACTTTCCGGCACTTCCGTCCATTTCTTCGGAGTTCCACCAGTCCAGCGAACTGACCAACCTTTCGCTTGTGGCGTACCTCCTCTGCCAAGGTGTCGCGCCCACTTTGACGTCGAACTTTGCCGATGCTTTCGGTCGGCGGCCGGTGATTGTGTGCTGTTTTGTGGTGTACATCTGCTCGTGTGTGGGGCTCTCGCAAACGTCGTCCTACGGCGTTTTTGTGTTTCTCCGGTGCTTGCAGGCCGTGGGAATTGCGCCGGTGATCGCCATCAACGCCGGCATTTCCGGCGACGTGTGCACTCATAAAGACCGAGGCGGATTTGTGGGTATCGTGTCCGGAATGCTCTTGGTGGGCCAGGCGTTCGGCTCGCTCTTGGGCTCCGCGCTTGTGAGCCGATGGTCGTGGCGGGCAATCTTTCTGTTTCTTGCCATCGGCCTGGGCACCACCCTTCTCTTTCTTTTGCTCTTGCTCACCGAAACCTCCCGCCATATCGTGGGAAACGGGTCTGTGTGGCCCAACTGGGTGTACCGGGCGCCGGTGCTCTACATGCCCCAGTTTTCGCGGCACATGGATAATTCTCGGGCGACGATGCTGCAACGAAAGAAGATCAACATGTGGGCTCCACTTCTAACGTTTGGCTCGTTCCGGCTGGCGTCAGCGTTGACCACTGCTGGGCTCCAGTACTGTGTGTGGACCTTGTCCCTAACCACGTTATCCACTGAGCTCGAACAGTCATTTGGCTACTCTACTCTCCACACCGGCTTCATGTACCTTCCGCAGGGGTTGTGCTGCTTGGTGGCGTCGTTTGCCACGGGAAAGCTTCTCAACATGTACTATGCGCGGAGCCAGAGACGGCACCGGCTCAGGGTGCAAGAAGGAGCCACCACCGAGCCGTTTGACGGAGTGCGGGCCCGGTTGGACTGCGCGGTGCTACCGATGGCCATTTCTCTAGCCGGGCTGTTGCTCTTTGGCTGGGCGTTGCAGAAGGCCAGGAATGTGCCGGCCGCGGTGGTGGGCACGTGCCTCTTGTCATTTGGCTCCTCTTGTTTCATTGCCATCGTCACCACGTTGGTGGTGGACTTGCATCCGGCAAACGGCTCAGCGGCCACCAGCGCACTCAACTTGGTCCGGTGTCTGTTGGCGGCAATGGGAGTGGGAGTGTTGGACTACATGCAGAGCAGCATGGGCATCGGCGGCTGCTACACGTTCTGGGCTGCTGTCAATCTTGCGTCGGGGTTGGTGGTGCTTCTAGCCTTGGCCAGGCACAAACGTGCGCATCGACTCGACGAAAAGGAAGAACTGGATTAGGACACAAATAGAGGTTTAGAATGGATTATTTACTTGGGTTCAACCGCTTCGCAGAGGCAACCGGTGTATGAGGCCACGGGACTGTGATCACACCTGGCGTGTATCGTTTTGGTGTGTACTAACTTTCTCTACAGGAGCATTGCTGATGCCGGTTTGTTTCTATGCAAATAGAGCGCACCTGGAAGATGTGTGAAATACGCAGACATGCTTATTCCTCGCGCGCAGTCGCACGGAGAAAGTTCTGTGCTTTTGGCAATTTTTACACAGCAATACGGCGCCCTAGTCTTACAGCGACACATTGACTCGCCTGAGACTTTGCGGGAATCCTCGGGTCTCACAGAAATAAGCGGGAGGGTGCACCTCTGTACCTTCTGTGCGTTGCAGAAACCCACATTCGATGAGGGGCGCAGCATATAGTACTGTCAAGGTATGTCTGAGGAGTCAAAACCAAATTCACGAGTGGCTACGACGTCAGAATATCTTCACTACCCGAGTAAGTTTCCAACTCCATTGCTAGCACTAAGCACGTCTTTTGCCTCTGCATAGCCTATTTGAGTCAGCCATTGTAATTATACGAGCCACAGAGCGATTGTATGTGTCGAATTCACAGCGCATTTTCCGCGACAAACAGCCGAGATGCAGATTATTCCACATCGTATTTGTGGCCAGCTTTTGACGGTTCTAGGAGAATAAAAAGACCATGTTGAGCCGTTTCCTCACTTCATCTACCGCCAAGTTTGACGAGGAAAAATCGAATCTCAACTTGCATGTGAGGGTGCATGTGGGATAGAACACTGTGTGTGTGCACGCATATGCGTTGAGATAGGAGATCACGCATAATTAATTTCCCTGCCCAGTTCTAGATTTCATGTATATCACTCTTAACCAACATGAGCTCCAAACAAATTCAACCTGAACCTCCCAAGTTGCCCGCTGGATGGGTCGCGATTTGGGACGAGGAGTACTGCCAGTACTATTATGCCAATAGTGTCACCAAGGAAACCCAATGGGACATTCCTACTCAGCCAGCCGTTCAACGGCCTCCTGGAGGTCCATCTGCACCCAGATCTACCGCCCAACCACAAGTGCAAACACACGCCCAAGTTCAAGCTACACCGCAAGTGGTGCAGCCAGTGGTTCTGCCTGTGGTGCAAACGGTTCCAGTAGTACAAACTGTTCCAGTTGTGCAAACCGTTCCCGTAGTACAAACGGTACCAGTGATGCGGTACGGGCCCTCTGCGGGAGGCTTGATGACGGGACTTGTGGTTGGTTCTGTTTTGGGCAGAAGCCGTGGTCGTAGCCCCAGAGGAAGAAGAAGATAGAGTTGCAAGAAAAGAAAAACAATGTACAACTTTTGCAGGAAACGAGTAGACGAAAGGGAGAGCAAGTTGAAGGAGATGATAGAATTCACCCCACAGTGGACTCGGTCACTGAAGCTGTTTCAGCCCGTAGATTCCCCCGCGGATGAAGTGATGTTCATGGTGTTCGTCTGGGCAAATTGGAAATGTGCTGGTCGAGAATTTAAAATTTCCGCTTCAAGAAGAACTCTTCGTGCCAATACATCTTGCCAGGCTAGAGCGGCCACTTGTCGCACGTTTGAATAGCATACATCTATAAGCGCCCGATCATTCGAAGCAGCCAACCACCAGAAAATCCACAATTTCAAGGTTTCGTTTCCAGCCAAATCCATACTTTTTCAACATTAGGATGACTTTATTTCGTGGATTTTTTATACGTACCCAGCCACTCTACTATCTGATGTGCGACAACGACCACGACAATGTTCGCGACACCGACATTGACCACAACATAAACCACAACATAAAAAACAGCATAAAACCTACATGAACAAAACCCACATGAACAAAACCGACATGACAACGGCATTTCCCGACAAGATTCGTGCTCCACTCTTCGCTCTAACGAAAAGAAATTTTCGTCGTCCGAATGGTACCAAGACGATTGAGCGTGGCGACCTACTGCATCTATTCTGCAACCCATTTGCATTCGCGCATCTCCACCTCTACTCTTTCTCCATGTCACAGACTCTCCAGGTCAAGGGCCCCCAACGAGGAAACGGGCGAGTGTCATTCCACACGGAGTATACGAGAACGCGGAGCGGGACTTCGCGGGCGTTTTGGGTGGTGATTGGACTGGACAGACTACGAGAGGTCGAAAGGCCCACACCGCATCCAAACGCGGCAAACACTCTCCGAAACCCAGGGATGGACCAAGAAGGACGAGATCCTCCACAAGAAAATGAGACGTCCCAAGACGCAACTTACTCCGAGGAAGACGGCCGTGGAGGAGACGAAACGGAATCTGAGGCATGGGACACTGCCCTTCCTACCAAACCAGCGGTTGACCTTCCTCGGTCCAACAGTGGCGTCACCGATGCAGATGAGAGCGAAATCGAGATATTGGAGGTGCGACCCGTCAGTCGGGCTGCGTCCTTTTCAGACAGCGAGCTATCGTCCCTTGACGAAGAACTCAACAACGCTCTTTCTTCTACCATGACTGTACCCACCCAGTTGGACCACACCTACCGGTCAGGCCCGGTCAAACCGGAATCGATCTACAAAATCCTCCCCAGCATCTGCAACCCGGTGCCCAAACGGACGTCTCCAGCTCCTGCGGGTTACCGCAATATCCCACCGAACCTCGTGTCGACCATTCAGCGAGAACTTAATCTTTTTTTCGACACGGGTAACGACGACGATTTGGAGGTGGTGGGCCGGGTGATTTTCTCACTCAAAGACCCGTATTCGGCCACCAAGATCCGCCTTCCGGTGAAGGCAACCACGTGCCGCCACTTTGAGTGCTTTGACTTTGAAAACTTCTGTCTTTTCCACAAACTTCCACTTGGAGTGAAGGGAAGTTTGAAAAAGAGCTTGGTTCTCAAAAGTCACGACTCGCGCAAGCTCGAACAGCTCTTCATCAAACAGCAGCAGCAGATTGCTCGTGGAATGCTTCTGTTCAAGGCTCCAGGGCTTATCTATCCCCAGTTTTCCGAGCACGGGCAAATGTTCTTCACCGAAATTTTCAACCGCACTGCGCCGCTCTACAAATGCCCGTTGTGCGACGAGAAGTTTGGGTTGAAGCAGCTCTACATCTCGGACATATTCAACTTTTTTGTCAAGACCACACCGCTCCACACCACTCGGATCGAGTTGGTGGAAAGCGACCGATATAAGATTCTTGAAGACGATGTAGTGGAGCCCCAAAACAACTCTGCGGAATGTGTGGTGTTATCAGGTGACGACGACAGCGCATCGGAGCCAGAGCCGGATCGCTCCGCCAGTTTGGACGACTTTGATGACGGGTTGGACAATGTTCTTTTAACGATGCGCCAGGGCGACGGCTCATGGGGAAATCCCGTGACACTAGACTAGATCTTCATAATACACGGACTGGGACCTTACACGCATGAAGTAGAGGTGATACTGAACCTATTGAAGAAACTCAAACCTTAACTTGTATTGCGGCTCCATCTCGCTCTCATCCTTTTAAACCAAGCTGATAGCACTCGAGAATCGACTCCAGCTGTATTAGAACAGTTTTCTACACTTGTTAAATCGTATATGTTTCTACTTCGTCTACAACAATTCTGCTTCGTCTACTTCGTCTACAGCAATTCTGCAACCATTCCTTAGTCGTCTAAAGCCATTCGCAATCTTCCACTTTCCCTCTACAATGGAGCCAAGTGCCATAGTATCCCCAAATCATATTCACCACAATGGGTGCAAACGCAGCAGTTCATCAACAAACACCACAATGGCAAATTGCTCAAGCTCCGCTCACGTCTAAAATTCTTCAGTCACACATACGATATCCAAACGATGAGCGGCATTCACTGCAGCAATGATTATCTTGCCCCCACCGTCTTGTATAATCCAGGGGACAATAAGTGCCAAGAGTAGCCGTGTGACCGGAAGTGGCGCGGAGGTCCGGAGGTAACTACTGATAATCGCGTCGATCCCCTAGCCAATTCCGAGGGTTGCGACGTAGTTCACACCGTGGCCATGCCTGTCCAAAGAGGCAAAGTGACCGGTCAAGCGAGCTTGAGGCAGAGCCGTGGCAGCGCAACAAAAATATCAAGCGAGAAAAACCTCACCAAAACGGAGGCACCGCTTCCCGACCCCAAATGAGCCTCCTCCGGAGGTACGGGTGCGCATGCCAGTTGAGGCTTATAAACCTGCCCTCGACCGTCAGCATATTCCGTACTCACAACTCTCGCCCACTTATAAGTGAAAGTTCCACAGCACACCAACCGGCTTTACCCACCACAAAATCCGTTCAAAAATCCGTACCCCTGCTCCCATCTCCCCACATCCTCAACTTTCATCCCATTCATGCCGAAACCGTTTCGAAGTAACCAATCTTTATCTGCCGTCACCAAATTAACGCTAGTGGTTGGCCAGTTGGCCCGCTTTGTGGCTGCGATGCCTGTGGCTGCAAAAACCACTGCAGCTCCCGAGCACATGACTCGGGAGCAGTTCTACGTCAACCTTTTCACCTCCATGTTCCTTGTTTTGGCCGGCGGAGTGTTTGCCGGCTTGACCCTCGGTCTCATGGGCCAGGACGAAGTTTACTTGAAGGTCATTGCCACATCGGGCGAACCGCACGAGCGCAAGCACGCCTACAAGGTGTTGCAGTTGATTGGCCGCGGAAAACACTGGGTGTTGGTCACGCTTTTGTTGTGCAACGTGATCACCAACGAGACGCTTCCGATTGTGCTTGACCGCTGTCTCGGAGGCGGCTGGCCTGCGGTTGTGGCGTCGACCGCGTCCATTGTGATTTTTGGAGAAATTATCCCCCAGTCTATTTCCGTGCGTTACGGATTGCAGGTGGGCTCCATGTTTGCTCCGTTTGTGTTGGTGTTGATGTACTTGATGTACCCCGTGGCGTATCCGTGCGCGTTGCTCTTGGACCACATTTTGGGCGAGGACCACGGCACCGTCTACAAGAAGCTGGGATTAAAGACTTTGGTCACGTTGCACAAGACCATGGGCGTGGAGCGGTTGAACCAGGACGAGGTCACCATCATCTCTGCCGTGTTGGACTTGAAGGAGAAGCTGGTGGCGCAGATCATGACTCCAATCGACCGTGTCTACACCATGCTGTCGGACCGGGTGTTGGACGAGAAAACCGTGGAGGAAATCTTCCACGCGGGCTTCTCACGTATTCCCATCCATCTTCCAAACGAGCCCATGAACTTCATTGGCATGCTCTTGGTGCGTGTGTTGATCTCGTACGACCCAGAGGATGCACTCCCAGTGGCTCTGTTCCCGCTTGCTACGTTGCCGGAAACCGGCGCAGATACCTCGTGCTTGAACATTTTGAACTACTTCCAGGAGGGCAAGTCACACATGATCGTGGTGTCGGAGAACCCGGGTGAGCCCACGGGTGCCATGGGTGTGTTGACCCTCGAAGATGTGATTGAAGAGTTGATTGGCGAAGAAATCGTTGATGAATCCGATGTGTACATCGACATCAACAAAAACATCAAGCGTAAGCAGCCGGGCCCGCTAGTCAAGCGCCACTTGGCCTCGTACTTGCACAACTTGTACCTGCTGACCGCCAGCTCATCCAAGCGCAATCTGTTGGACAATGGCACCCCGTCGCTAATCAAGGCCAACCCGGCGGTGGTATCGCCGCCACGCAACTTGCCGCTGCCGATGTTGGCACCGTTGAATCCTGCGGCGAACCCGTTGGCCACCTCCAAGGCGTTTGTTACGATAAAGCGCCCGGCGGACAAGCAGCTGCGCCCCGGCTCGGTTCCGGGGCCGGACCACGTCCCTGCCCACCTCGCTAACCCGGACAAGGTGTTCACCACTGAGGAGGGTGCACTCCGGGAGGCACGCGATCGCATGCACCACGAAATGCATTGTAAGAATAACGATGACGAGGATAAGGGCCACAAGAAAAGCAACGGCCACCGCGACCCCAAGAACAACATCAAGAATGACCACAAGGACGATGACGGATCTGACCATGACGGTGACTACGACCACGACCATGACCACGACAACGACAACAACAACAACAACAACGACAATAACAACGACGACCACGACCACGATAGCCATGACTTTTCCAGTCTTGGCAGGCCCGGAGCGCGCAATGGATCCCACAGCGGGGCCGGTTACGATCCGGGGCACTCGCCAATTGACATTTCCCAGTTTTCGGAGTCTCGACTGTACCGTACTGGAGGCATCGTGGAGTCTGTTGTTAATGTTCAAGGTGTACACAAGACGATCATCGAGGACATCAGTGAGGATGAGCCCTCAGACATTGAGATCAGCAGTTATAGCTCTAGCCGTCGTGGCAAGTACCGGGCTAACACCAACGATGAGTTGCAGCGCCTTGTGAATTTTTAATACCATATTGCACGCATAGAAACGAAGAAGTTTGTAGTCAGCCATTGTTGCAGTATGCATGTGTACTTGTATGAGTTTATGCCTGGCAGCAGGGATAGTTCTGAGCGGAATTCCGCTGCGACTTGTTGTGTTTACTGGTTTCGATAGATTCTATTTTTGGTGGTAGACTGCTCACCGTATATTTCAAGTGATTTTTGGTTTTACACTAGAAGATGCATGTAGATACGGATTACACATATTGCAGATAGGTCTTACATCTCGTAGATACGTATTACAAGTACGTTTTATAGATAGGTACTACAAGTATGGATTACAAGTACATCTTATAGATACGTATTATAAGTACATAACACGCATACATATTCCACATACTATACACATATATATTACACATACTATACACATATATATTCCACATACTATACACATATATATTACACATACTATACACATACATATTACACATACATATTCCATATACTATACACATACATATTCCACATACATATTCCACATACTATACACATATATATTCCACATACTATAAACATACTATACAAATATATATTCCACATACTATAAACATAATATACACACACTATAAACATATCAGGACCAAGAACATTCTGACAGTTCTTGATGCAGGCTGATTCAGCCGTAACCGCTTTGGCAAAAAGTCACCCGATCGGAGCTATCCAGCCAACTTATTGTTCCATAGAAGCGCAAGTGGTTTAGTGGTAAAATCCAACGTTGCCATCGTTGGGCCCCTGGTTCGATTCCGGGCTTGCGCATTTTTTTGCCCGAGGTGCAATGTTAAGGCTGGACACACCAAAGTGGTGGGGAAAGAGCCCACCGTGTCCACTCGTGATGTTGACAAGAGCCCTCAACCAACACCATGGCACTTAACCATGCAACCCTAATTTCGCTGTTTTGTAACCTGATTGGTTTTGCCTGTGGTAACCGCGAGAGGTCAAAGGCACCTCCGCTCTACAGGAATCTTGGTGCCAGGTACTGTGCGGAGCGGTGAAATGCCGCACGCCACAGCTGTACCTGGACACGCCGGTGCTCGACCCCGCGTTGCGGAGTTTGGGGCGCATTTCCGGTGCCCTGCAGTCTCGGCTCGGCCCAGAGCATCAAGTCGATTGTGGAAAAGTGCCGTGCCGACAATCCCCCATGGCCCGCGAGAAATTCGCCCTCGTTCCAATCTGCTTTTGCATCCAGCCGCAGCACGCGACACCTGAGCCGCAGCACACTTCGTCGCAGCACCCGTCCGCTAAGTCGCAGCACAGTTGCGCGTATTCGGTCGCAGTCGCGGTCGCAGTCGCAGTCGCAGTCGCGGTCGCAGTCGC
Organism: Clavispora vitiphila; assembly: GCA_030557995.1. Lineage (NCBI taxonomy): Eukaryota > Fungi > Ascomycota > Pichiomycetes > Serinales > Metschnikowiaceae > Clavispora > Clavispora vitiphila. The sequence continues at coordinate 186,755 of JANIJR010000014.1, forward strand.
AGTCGCGCGCACTCCAGACACTCTTCCACACTTCTCCAGACACTCCACCCTACTCCGCAACCTGCGCCTTTACTTCCCAAAGCCACCATGGCGGACAAAAAAGGACTCAAAAACGCGTTTCGCAAAGAAGTCCGCTCCCACCGCCTCTTCTTGCGCCGGCGGCACTCCAAGTCCTCGCTCAACCTGCAGTCGTCCGGGTCTTCCGACGTGGCGCCCCATCTGCTGGGGGGTTCGGCGGCGTCGGGCCACAGCGACGAAAAACTGGACAAAACCAACAGAAAGCACAAGGGCAACCACCCGTTGCGGCGGTTTCTCAAAATCCTCCGGCCCAATGACCTCAGCGACAACGTCCACCAGCCTGCTCACCCGGTGAAAGGGTTACCTTCCACGTCGGCGTTGAGCCGCGACTACAACATGGGCCACGAGATTGGCGCGGGCGCCAGCGGCTCCGTCAACATCGTGACTGCGAAAAGCGACGGCCGTCTCTTCGCCCTCAAGCGGTTCCGCCACCAGCTCAAGGGCGAGCCGCTTCTGGAGTACCTGGCCAAAGTGCGCAACGAGTTTGTCATTGGCGAACACCTCCACCACCCCAACTTGATCCGCACCGTGCGCATGTTCCAGGAGGCTGGCGCCCAGGACTACTACATTCTCATGGAGTACTGCCCCTACGACTTTTTCAACTTGGTCATGTCGGGGTTGATGTCGCGCGGCGAGATCTACTGCTACTTGCGCCAGATTGTGAACGGCGTGGCCCACCTCCACGCGGCGGGAATTGCCCACCGCGACTTGAAGCTCGACAACTGTGTGGTGGACGCGCGCGGCGTGTTGAAGCTCGTGGACTTTGGCCTGGCGTTTCAGTTCCGCAAACCACGCAACGGTGCCATCCCGCCCAATGCAGAGCCGCTTGATGACTCGCACGTGCTTGTGTACGCCCGGGGAATTGTCGGCTCCGACCCCTACTTGTCGCCCGAAGTGCTAGACAACAAGCGCGGCTACGACCCGAGATTGGCCGATGTGTGGTCGGTGGCAATCATCTTCTGCTGCATGGTGCTCAAGCGGTTCCCGTGGAAGCTTCCGCGCACCGCGGACCCGCTGTACCGCGCGTTCGCCGGCTTGAACAACCTGGACCAGCCGGTTTCTGCCGAGGAGATGTTGGCCACCACTGTGAGCGAGCTCACGGTGCGGGAACACCGTGTCCCGAAATACGGGCCTGACCGGTTGCTTGCGCTCTTACCCACTGCTCTGCGCCGCCTCATGGGCGGCATGTTGGCCGTGGATGTGGCGCAGCGGTTCCGCATAGAAGATGTGATGGCCGATCTGTTTTTCCGGGACATAGACTATTGTCGGTACGAGGAGCCGCGACTTGATGGGGAGCGCGACGCGGCGGACACAGAGAAGCTCGAGTCTGGACAGCCGGACTCCGACATGACGAAGTCCGCCAAGGAGGTGTCTGAGAATGCTCAAAAGGCGGAATCTGACAACTCTCAGACGAAGACAGAGCAGTGTGAGTCCGTCAAACCCGAGTCTGACAAGTCGGACAGGTCAACCGAGGCGTCGCTGGAATCTTCCCTCCCTCCCGTCTCCATCCCCACCGACAATGTTCCTCCGGTTTATGTGGCGCACGAGGTCGCTCGTGAAGCTCCTATTGAACGGCCTGTGGTGGTCCAAGCTATTCGCGCTTCTGCCAATCAGCAACCGCCCACTCTGGCGGAAATGGCCTCCGCTCCGCTGCAGCACTCCACCTTCGATTCTGCCTCGATGCTGTCTGTTCCGACTGCCGCAACCTCGGCTCCAGATAACATCAGTACCTACTCCACGCCCACGGCCGCGAAGGCGCCGGAATTGGCTGAACCGTGGACTGCTGAGGGCGCTACGTTTCTCCGTGCACTCCACCACAAGCACCATTTGGTCACGGCCAAGGAGCTTGAGAAGCTCAACGAAGAGCGTGAGCGTGCGCGCAAACTCAAGGAAGCCATTTAAGCTCCCTTTTTCTTTCTGTGTATATTTTCGAAAAAAAAAACTTATTGAATCTTCGGTTGCTGTGAGGGCTTTCCATCTACACTGCAAGAACCTCTCGTGTCTCGAGGCATCACTGGTAGCATCACTGGTAGTATCAGTGGCTCCATCCCAGTGCACCTGTACCTCCCGAATATCGCAATCATATCTCCTGCCTACACTGAGCAAAACACCCATCCTGTACTAAACCACTTTATCTTACCTACCCTTTACCCACGAATCCATCGCTGCACCGAGTACTAATGGATTCACCGGACGTCAAACCCGTCACCATTCCGCACTGGGTGGTTTCCGTTTCGGGATGGTCGGCGCTTCTATCCACTGTGGTGATTTTTCTCTCCATACTCATGCATCTCCTCAACTACAGAAAACCGTTCCAGCAGCGGCTCATGATCCGCATCCAGCTCATTGTCCCGCTTTTTGCGTTATCCTGCTACTCCATGTTGGTTAATCCCACCGCAGTGTATAACAAATTCATCATCGAGCCACTTCGGGAGATTTATGAGGCGTTTGTGATTTACACCTTCTTCTCGTTGCTCACAGACATGCTTGGAGGTGCCAAAAGCATTGTCATCATGACCAGCGGACGAGCGCCGGTGGCCCATCCGGGTTTTTTGCGGTTTTTCCTCCCGAAGCTCGACATTTCCGATCCCCACACCTTTTTGGCCATCAAGAGAGGTATTCTACAGTACGTGTGGCTCAAACCGGCACTCTGTTTCGGCATGCTCATTCTGGAGGCTCTTGGGTGGTATGATGTCAATGACTTGGGTATCAGGTCTCTATATTTGTGGTTCAACTTGGTGTACAACTTTAGCGTTTCGCTTTCGTTGTACTGTCTTGCGATTTTCTGGCGCATCTTGTGGATGGACTTGCGCCCGTTCAACCCGGTAGGAAAGTTTCTCTGCGTCAAACTCATCATTTTCGCCTCCTACTGGCAGGGGATTTTGCTCGCCATTCTCAACTTTGCTGGCGTATTACCCGGTAACAGCGCAGAGGACGAAAACGGCGCGCCCAATATCGGCATGGCCATCCAGAATGCCCTTCTCTGCTGTGAGTTGATTTTGTTTGCCTTGGGTCACTGGTTTTCCTTTTCTTACAAGCCATTCACCATCTCGCGCATTCCGAACGGCCGTTTGCAGCTCTACTATGCATTCAAAGATATGATCGGGGTAAAGGATCTTGTGATTGACTTTCGGTTGACCTTCAACGGTGACTATTACAAGGACTACAAGCAGTTTGATTCGGTAGATGCGCTTATAGCCCATCCTACGTCCAGAGCAAGAATGAGTCGCATCAACCAAGGGCTCCGGTACCAACCTGATGGCAAACAGAAACATTGGTTGCCGCAGACGGGTCTGCGCATGAGTGACAGCCTGGAAATTCAAAGCACTTCGGAGGCTAATGCGTTACGTGAATCTATTCCATCAAGTCCCGGTTCTGTTCCTGGATCATCTCCTGGTCAAGAACAGGCGTCTATAACTGAAATCTTGGCGGAGGTTATTCCTGACATCGACTACACCAACGAAGAGTTGGACGAGGACGAGGAGCTCTACCAGGTGGCGCTGCAAGTGGTCAACAACTACAAGTTGGATCAGACGGAGGTCAAGCAATTGATCAATTATCCCATTGTAGACGAAATGGTGGGAGGGCACGAGTACGGGTACAAAGTGCAAAAGTTGCGGGCCAACAGACTCAACCGCCAGTTGAATCACGGAAGTCTGGGTTATGGCAGTGTGTAGATTAAGGTTAATGCATTTTATATACATGCACAGTGGCGGTTTCCAAATGTTATTTACAAGGTGGTTGGATCAGTCCACAATTTTGATCAGGTACAACGAGTCCAAATCGTCCTCGTCGATTTTCTTCTTCGCTGGCTCGGGCTTGCTCCGGGCCGCCTTTCTTTCTCTCTTCAGCTCTTTAGAGGAGATCTCCGGTGCCTTTTCCGTAGTCCGGGCCGCATTCGGCTTTGGCGACACGTTCAACATCATGCGAGCATCAAGGGAGCCCGAAACATCGTACTTGCACTCGCACTCCTCTAAAAGCTGCTCGAGCTTTGCAAAAATCATTTCACGCTTTTTCATCTCAATCGCAAGTTGGTCTTCATCCATACGGTCCCACTTGGTGCGAGATGTGCCCAACTGACTTGCAAGTCCGTCTTCCTTCTCCACACTATTCCGGGCGCCATACAACGACTCTTTCTCGCCCACGAAAATCACAAACTTTTCGTTGTTGGATACGCGTTTCACGATTTCGTTTTTCTTCTGATGCATCAAGTCGCTCACTGAAATGGACCACGAAAGGGCCAACATTTTGGTCGCAGACTTCTTCTTTTCCGCCTGCATTCTCTTATTGATAACACGCTTGGCAACCGCACTTCCCAGTTCCAAGAGTTCCTTTTCTTTCGCCAACGCAAGTTTATCTGAGTAGTCCTTAAGCATTTCTTGCACCTTGATCAATCTTACCAAGGGCAACTCTCCCGGGGCCAGCGGCCCCACAACAAGGAAACCGTTGGTATTGAGATCAGTGGAGTTCGCCACCTCCACCAAGTGCGTTTTTTTGAGTTTGTTCGACTGTGGGTCCACGAAATTCACCTGGTAATTTGTGCCGTAGCCGTGCACCCGCTTGATGAGGTGTTTTAACGCTTCCTTGGCCTTTTCGCTTCCGGTTTCGAAGCGGAACTTGAGCGTTTTGGTTTTAGGTTGCTGGTTGTTTGACCGGAAGGGTTTCTTTCCCTGCTGGGCAGAGCCTGGACCTTTGGAATACTTGGAAGCAAAACGGTTGGCTTTAGGCGGGGAGGACGATGCCTGCTTCTCGAAAACAGCGGGCTTTTTAGGTGCCAACGCTGCTCTAGCACAGCTAAACGCCCGGATATTGCATAGCACGGATCGGTTGAACATGGTGGCTATATTACACGATAGAGTCCACTTTTGGGATGGTTGAGATGTATGGATTTGCCGGCATGTAGTACACGGTGCACTATCTGGCCGGGTTCTGGAAAGTGAGATTATGGAGCGAAACGAACGTAGCTTTGTCAAGTAAAAATATAAACCGAATGGACAGGTGCATATGTTTGGAACTTTGTAGTTACTTGCTTGCAACACGTGCACTATATTCCATATTACGTCAACGCGGGCTCATCTACGAATGACAATGGAAAGTACCACATGAAACTATCTGCAGCGAAGGGCCATGAAATCTATTAATGTACTCTGTCCAAAACTTCCAGACTAGTTGCAGAGCTCGCCGCTCTCATTACAGCTCTGCCAACTGACTGCGTCCAGTCTATCCAACGCAGGCCCAACCTTCACCGCAACGAGATGTAGCACCTCGTGCAAGCTCCGTAAGAGCATGTTGAGGGCGATCTGGGTCCCCGCAATAAATATCACCACTTGGCCCCGAGCAATATGGCGTTCGGGTCTGTGGGTTTTTCCACCGGCGAGAACTGGGTGGTGTAGAGCCGTGGAGCCGGGACCTGTTGTTCGAAAGCAGTGCTCCAGCTACTGAGTTGCGCCACCAAGTCTGGCGTCGACACCAAGTCGACCGCTGCAATCGCCGCATACGCTGCACCCACCTCGGCCAACCACTCCTTCTCTTGGGTCGGCAGAGGCGCCGCAATCTGCCCTCCGCCGTTGATGCAGCCGTTGGGGCACGCCATGATCTCCACGTAGTCGCACTTGGACGCATCTGCCGCGTCGTCCGGCTCAGCGGTCTTGGCGCCGCGTGCCCGGCGGCGGGCGGCGAGCGGGTTGACGCGCGCCGTCTTGGCAGGCTTGAGGCGCCGCACCAAGTTCTGGATGTTCCGGAAGCCGTTAACCACCGCTGCGGACGCCACCTTGTCGCCGTTGTGCATGAGGCGGAGTTCCACCAAGTCGGCGTTGCGGCCGCCCACGGCCTCCACCACAAACGTGCCTGGCGCGTACTTGTGGGGGTCCGTGCGCGTGAGGTGCAGCTGCGCCAACTGCAAGTAGTTGTGGGCCCAGCCGCCGGAGGCCGAGCCCGAGTCGTTGGCCCACGCGAGCGCCTTGAACGGCCAGCTGGGCGGGGCACACGCGGCGTAGAATTCGGGGGTGAGCGTGGCGGCGGAATCGGCGGCGGGCTCGGCCTCGAGCGGCGTGCCGGACGCCTCTGCGAGGTTGACGAGTTCCTTGGGGGTGAGCACGCAGTCCACGTCGGGAACCGCGAGGAGCGAGGGATCCACGGCGTCCGTCTGCAGCACTTCTGGCCTCGCACTCTCGAGTTTCTTGTCGAAGCACGGCATGATCGCCAAGTGGTAGACATCAGCCCGTGCCACGCCGAGGTCGGCGGCCACCACCGTCTTCAAGATGGCGCCGGTGATTTGCTGCGGCAGCTTCACCGGCAGCATGTGCGGAAGCACGTGTGGATGCGTCTTTTCCGCGTAGAGCACCCAGCCGGGGCACACGGACGAGAGCACGGGCCCCGCAAAGGTGCCGGCGTCCTTGAGCGCCAAGGTGCGCTCTGCCTCCTGGAGCATGGAGAGCTTGCGGCCCACCGCGGTGCCCACCACGTAGCGGAAGCCCAACCGGCTGCAAAAATCCACCAACACGCGATCCATGTGCTCAACCGAGTGGCCGTAGGCGTGGGCCAACGACGCCCGCGCCTGGTGCGAGATGCTGGCCACATACACCTTCTGCGGGTTGTGCAACGCAGCGAGAAGCTGCTGGTGCGAGTGCTGCGCCACCAACACTTCCTCGGCCGAAGTGATGCAGCCGGAACATGCCAAGCAGTCGGCGAGCGAGATTTGCGCCGGCTGCAACGCCGCGGCTCGGGTGTCGATGGCACCGATATCTAGCGGCTTGCCTGCGGCATCGGTCTGGATCTGGACCTCGCCGGCGCTTTCCGCGGGGGTCTCGACGGGCTTGACGCACGCCACGCCGGGCGAGATGAAGTCGTTGAGGTCGTCGGCGGAGAGTATGGCACTCATGGGTGCAAAGAAGCTGGTTAGTAAGCCGAGTGCGAGTGTGTGCAGAGATGTGACATGTGCCCAGATGGAAGGCACAGAAGGCAAGTGCGAGGTGGGCGAATGGGCACTGCGCGAATGTCAGCAGTGGTTTTTGGTGCTGGTTTCTGGCGCTGGTTTTGGTGCTGATTTTTGGTGCTGATTTTTGGTGCTGATTTCAGATGCTGTTTTTTGATGCTTATTATCTGTGCTATTTTCTGTGCTGATTTTTGGTGTGGCTGTAGTGGGAGTTGGGTGAAATTTACTGTTGTTTGCGATGGCGGGGTCTTTTCGCCCAAAACATGCAAAATTCGCGCCAAGTGCAAATTGGCGTGCGGCCGATTCGACGCTGTGCGATAAAGCATCAACTTTAGAGCGAAAAAGCATCAACTTTCGAGGGCCTCTTGTAAACGCATATTCAAAAATCACCAGCGTAACCACAAAGTGACGCGAGTAACGGCGCACACTAATGTCGGCGGGGGTGAGGTTCGTTTCTTGTTATGGCACTGGTAGTGCGTATTTGCTTCACCGTTCACCAATTCCGTCCTGGGCGCGGCGAGCGCGCGAGTGAACCTCCAGTAGTGAGCGGACAAGACTGAACGGCCTTGTACTTCCAACTCCTCTCGATTTTTGGGGAACGATTGGTGCGAGTGGTGAACGATTGCTCACACCAGATTCGCGGCTCAGCCCCAAACCCCCACTCTACCGTAAATACGTCCTACGGATTTCCACAAACGGACCACGCTCGTTAGAGCAGTTGCAAATGGGCGCGGTGTGGGTGCGAAATGTGCGACGGGCGAATGCGGCAGTGCCAGCCGAATTCGCACACAGCCTGTTTAGCAAACAACCTCGCAGCTAACCTCGCGACTAACCACACAAAGAGCCGCAACGAACCGCACAATTAACCTCACGCCTCATAATAATCCCAAATATCCTCTCACACCCTACGTTTCCGCTTCGCACCCCCGGTGTCCTCTCTCCCAACTCCATCCGTCTCTCCATCCCCGGCTAGTCACGTGCCCAACCTACCCACAATACCCGAGCGCATTCTCCCGCTACTTCCCAACCACCATGGACGCCTGGGCGGATTCTACAGGCGCGTTTCCCGCGCTTTCCGCGGCACCGTTCTCCGCCGCTAAAACCATTTTGTCCGCAGACCCTCTCCGCACCCTGCTTCTGCTCGTGAAAAACGCGGTGCAGTCGGATCTAGGCCTAGCACTTCCTGGCTCCGAATCCTCCACCAAGGCTAAGCGCCAGTTGATCGTGGCGGTGTGCGACGGCGACATTGTGTCCATAGAAACGATCGTGCGCGAAAACCCCGCGGTGGTCACCCTGTCGTTCGCCGAAATCTCCGGATACCCACTCTTGGTGTTTGCTGTGGTGTTCGACCACGTCGCCACCGCCGAAGCGCTCTTGAGCCGCTACCACGTCGACCCAGACGAACACGACACTGCCGGCCCGCACTATACGCCGCTCATGTGGGCCGTGCACTTTGACAATGTCGCCATGGTCAAGCTTCTTTTGGACTACCAGGCCGACCCGTACTTGGCGCCCAACAACGACGGGAAAAACGCCGTGGCGCTCGTCACGGCCACCCAGGGGGAGACGTACAGCTTCTTCCAGTCGCACAACCTCTTGACTCCGCCCACAGACGGGTACGATCTGCCGATTGCCCGGTCTCCGTCGTATGACCCCGAAATGACACAGTTACACTCACAAGTGCAGTCACTTTCACTAGAGGCTCGAAACGACCAGTTGGACGAAGAGCTGGAGTTGTCCCGCGACCCGGACTTGGTGCATGCGCCCGACTTCGACTACGACAAGCTTCTCCCTGGCCAGTACATCAAGTTCTCAGATCTGGACATCCCGTCGCTTCTCGACTACATTTTCAGCTTGCGTCTGCTGTCAGCGCACCAGCATAATACCAAAATCCCCGCGGCCGTAATGTACCAGCTCGTGCGCTATGCTCACGATAAGGTAGCCTCGCCCGAGTTGACCGACTTTCTCTTTGACTGTTTTGTGGCGCGGTTGCGGTCAGTCACGAACACCAAGTCCGGCGTATTTAACATGGCCGTCACAGACACAGACAAATCGTCACCGGGTGGAGCAGGCGACATTGTGTTGCTCAGTTACTGGCTCTCGGTGTTGCAGTACCTACATTTCTACTTCACCAAGGGCAACATCTACCACTCATACGCGCTGTTCCTCCAGGAGTTGATCAACTTGACCCAGTCCCTCGTAGCCACCTTGTCCTTTTCCATCAACTCGCGCCTCAACTTGTTGGTGGACGACTGCTTGATCAACTACACCAACTTGGTGGACGTGTCGTCGGTGTTGTACGCCAAGGACTGGAACTTGTTCAAGCACAAGGCAAGAAAACACCCCAGCACCTACGACGACATCCTCGACATGTTGTACCCACCCAAGGAGTCGGAGTTGATGCGGCCGTCGCCCATCAAGTACGTTCAGGTGTTGGGCGCGTTGGACTACGTGCTCAAGTTGCATGAGGTGCACCCGTTATTGCAGTTCCAAACTTACTCACAGGTGTTCTACTGCATTAATGCTACCATCTTTAACCGCCTTATTGCCTCTTCGAAAAACACCTCGCGCGCCAAAGCGGTCCAGATCCGCCTCAACCTTTCTGCGTTGGAGGACTGGCTCCGCTCACGCAACCACCACATCTATAGACCGGACCACATCGGCGGCCTTGCGTCGCTCTTGGCTCCCGAAAAAAGAGCCACGCCCGTGAAAAACTTGTTACTGGAGGAGGACAACCCGTCCGATGCCCACTCCCTTTCGTTCCTTTACAAATCGCTCTACTACGTGGGTAGAACCAACTTGATGCCCACCATCGAGCTCTTGCAATGGCTCCAGGTTATGTCTGCCATTGAGGACCAGGAGTCGTTGGTTAACACCATCAACGAGTTTGACTACCTCAACTACTACCAGATCTACAAAGTAGCGAGCAGCTTATATCGCTACGAGGTGGAGGAGAAAAAGCTTGCGAAACCTCTTGTACAATACTTGAAGCGGCTTATGCTAGACCACGGCGAGTCCCAGGTGTCCCGAAGCTGCTTGCACTACATGACCCAGTCCACGTTTTTGCTGAAGGAGTTATACATTTACTTGAATCCTAACCACGTGTTCGGAGTGGCTCTCCCCAACTACAATGAGCTCATTGTGGCGTACGGCTCGGGCATTGGAGGTATCCGGGTGTTGCGTGCAAAAAAATTCCAGCCGTTGTTGCCGTTGCCCGTCCAGGACGACGTGGACGAGATCTTGGCGCAAAACAAAGACAATGTGAACGAATCCTACAACTATGACAACAGCAACGATGACGCCTACGAATCAGATGCCTCTGACTCGGCTGGCGAAAAATACCCCCAGACGTCATTCAAAGGAGATGAGCTCTTCAAGCAGATGGTGCCACCACTGACATTGGCCCACAAGGAATGGGGCACTGACGACCTTGAGGCCAACCCTTGGTAAATGCCTAATAAACGACGAGAAAAACCTGTATTCACAAATCTATGTACACGAAAGAATGCAATGTAGAGCCACTCTCACATTTGCGAGATGAAGTTGTTGTTCTTGATCTTGGCAGTGTTGGACTTGTTGATCTGCTTTTTTCTCCACTTCATGAAGTCCTGCTCTTTCAACCGCTGCTCCTGCTTCTCTTTGTCAAGACACTCCCACAACCATTCGGGATATTCGCTGTCTTCCAAAGCCACTGGTTCATCGCCGTTTTTTCTGATCTTCAAGTTCAACACGGTTCCCGCAGGAACGGAGGACTGCAAAGCACTTCTCGTGGTAGAGAAAAGTCTGACCGGAGACTTGAAACGGAGGGCACGGGCGATCATTGTGGAGGAGAAGAATAGTGGATTTGGAAATGAAAAGTAGATAAGTGTGCGCGAACCACACAGTGCTTGGAGTGTAACCACTCACTCCGGCGGACAAGAACAGGGGGAATGGAAAAAGAGAAAATGGGAATAGGAGGAGAGAGAGAGAGGCCTTTTCTGCAAATCGTACAAAGAGGCTCTCCAGTGGCTAAGCCCGAAGCAGTAGTGGAGGCGTGGACCCTAAAGTCGTTCACGTGACCATTTTTCGCTCACCAACAACCTAGTCGAGGTCGCGGCGCCGAAAAATTTTATCCTTTTCTCCATACATCCACCACATATCCAGTATGCCACCAAAAAAGAAGGGAGTTGTCGAAAAGCCAATTTTGCTCGGAAGACCAGGCAACAACTTGAAGTCCGGTATCGTCGGTTTGGCCAACGTCGGTAAGTCGACCTTTTTCCAAGCCATCACCAGATGTCCTTTGGGAAACCCCGCCAACTACCCATTCGCCACTATTGACCCTGAGGAGGCGAGAGTGATTGTTCCTTCTGCTCGTTTCAACAAATTGTGCGAGTTGTACAAGCCAAAGTCCGAGGTTCCAGCCTACATGACCATCTACGACATTGCTGGTTTGACCAAGGGTGCCCACGCCGGTGAAGGTTTGGGTAACAGTTTCTTGTCCAACATTAGAGCGGTTGATGCCATCTACCAAGTCGTCAGATGTTTCGAGGACTCTGACATCATCCACATCAACGATGAAGTGAACCCAGTGGCGGACTTGGAGATTATCAAGGACGAGTTGAGATTGAAGGACATTGAGTTCGCCAAGAAACACTTGGAAGGTATCGAGAAGATCACCAAGAGAGGTGGTCAGTCCTTGGAGGTCAAGCAAAAGAAGGAGGAGGCTGAGTTGGTGAACAGAATCATTGAGTTGTTGGAGTCTGGTGGCAGAGTCGCGAACCAAAAGTGGACGCAAAAGGAAGTCGAGATCATCAACACCATGTTCCTCTTGACAGCCAAGCCATGTATCTACTTGCTCAACTTGAGTGAGAGAGACTACGTCAGAAAGAAGAACAAGTGGTTGTTGAAGATCAAGGAGTGGGTTGACGCGAACTCTCCCGGCGATGTGATCATTCCTCTTTCTGTCTCGATGGAGTCTCACTTGTCCAACTTGGAGACCGACGAGGAGAGAGAAGCCTACTGCAAGGAGATTGGCGCGCAGTCTGCTTTGCCAAAGATCATCACCACCATGAGACAAAAGTTGGACTTGATCTCGTTCTTCACCGGAGGTCCAGATGAGGTGAGAGAGTGGACCATCAGAAGATTCTACACTGCTCCTCAAGCTGCGGGTACTATCCACACCGACTTGGAGAAGACATTTATCTTGGCCCAAGTTACCAAGTACGACGACTTAATTGAGCTTGGTGACGAGAATGCCGTCAAGGCAGCCGGTAAGTTGATGCTGAAGGGTAAGGACTACATTGTGGAAGATGGTGACATTTTGTTTGTCAAGGCTGCCGAGGGTAAGGCGCGTTAAGTAGAAATCAAACAGCAGGTTTCGGGAGAGTGTAGAGAAGAAGAATCAGCACTCGGTGGATGACAGGGTCAATCTCGCCGTCATATAGCTGACGTATAACACAATCGCGAACCGACTGCAGGTTCCCCACCAAACATGCTTCGTCTGTCCATGCTTCGTCTGTTTGCGCGTACATTGCGGGTTCCTCCGTCCTACTTCTCCAACCCTTCATCTATTCCTCCCCAGTATGGCAAGTCCGAGCCGCAATCCCAGTCTGAACCGCGGCCAAAGCACGAGTACGAAGAACCGCTGAGATTGCGCGATCTCACGTCTGTGCTCGGGATGTTCACGTTGGCATACTTGGCAGTGGACAATTACACCAGCCGCATCAAGCTTGAAAAGCTCAACGCGGAAACAACAGCCATCAACTTGAAAACGATCCAGCTCCAGCAGCAAAACTTCCTCAATACGCGCAAACAGCAGGAACTCAAGATGATGAAAGAACGGGACGATGTTTCGAAACGGTGCTTCAAGATGGCACTACACATTGCCCTTTTGCGCCAACAGCTAGTAGATTTGGGAGTGGAGCCGGCAACGATAGACATGGTGACCCAAGAGTTTGAGAAGAATGTCCGCATCAGCAATTCGCAGCAGAACTTGACGGGTCACACGATGTGGATAGACGACGCTTCGCCGTTGAAGAAGCAGTTGCCCAACTATAGAGAGTACGATAAGAATTGAAGAGAGAATAGGAACCAGGAAGAGTATAGGTGAGAGTATAGTTAAAACGGTGAGATGTTATGGGAGAAAATAAGAGAATACTAGGAAAAAAGCTAACCAGAAAACAGCGCACGATCGGTGCCAAACATAAAAAAAGAAATTGAATGACAGTGAAACGATACACTGCCACTTTAATCTATCCTCTTACTACCCACTCGCTGGAGCCTCAGGCCCGCGGCCCTGGGTTACCCGCACTCTGGGTATATATAGTCGCATCTTCCCCAAACCCATTTTTCTTCTCCATACAATGTCTTTTATAGGCGCCCATTAGAGTCACGGTTTGCATGATCTCCTCCACATGCAATCTACGCCACTATGTGGCTATTCGTGCTCGGGTAAGCCTTAGATTAACGAGTTTCTTCGGCCTTCACGTCGAGTCATTTTGTGAATGACTACGCGGCTCTTAACTTACATTTGTTTCTGATGTCTTTATCTTGTAGTTACCTTTGTGTGTGTATAAGCTTGGCGTCTATTTGTCCCATCAGCCGCTGCTTCAACTTGAGCTGCAAAAGATTGAATTTGGGGCAGCACAAACTCAGGGCTTCCGGCCCGTTTTCCTGATAAAATTGCTTGCAGCACGCGTACAAGGCGTCAATTGCCGCGGTACACTTGGACTCGTTGTAACCATTTTGCTGCAAACAATCCTGAATTGCGCATGCATAGCTCTTACACTCGCTAGTGTCGCACGAGTTGGACATGAGGAAGAGTGGGAAGAATCGAGCACTTTTTTCGCCTCCAAGAAAATACTCACCGCGGCGTCACGTGCATTGGTTTGTTCCACTACTTCAGCTATAGAACAGGAATACATCTGGGACAGAGTGTCTCACTAAAGTGCATCTGGGTCTAAATCGGTGTGGTAGTCGTCCTCGTCAAACTCGCTCGGCTCATAGATCACCAACGGCACAAACTCGTTCTTCTGTGAAGCAGCGCGTTCCTTCTTAATGCGGAACACATAGAAGGCAGCACAGGCGCAAAATACTGAAACCATAATAGCAATCAAGCCCCAGCGCGATAGGTGCCAGCGCAAACTCTCGATCTCCGACCGCATCGCCATGTTGAGCTCTGTGGTGATTTTGTGGTTTGTTTCCTGAATCCGGAGCATGATCCTCCTGCTCTTTAATGTATTGTCCGACTTCTGGTCATTGATCGCCACCTGGACGTCATTCTTCAGCTGGATAAAGTGATTGTTGAGCTCATCGCTGATGATCTCGTAGTCTGTTTTCACGCCGTTGATCTTGCTGATCGCGTCGTTGATATGCATCTCTCTGTTTCTCGTAATGTCCACCCGCAACTCTTGCTGGGCGCTTTCAAATAAGTACTGCTCATTCTCCAACTCATAAACCTGCGAGTATTTTGTCGAAAGCTTGGCAAGTTTGGAGTTGAGTTGCACCACAAGGAGATTGATGATCGCGTCACTCTGTGACGGCGTGAATCCGGCCCGAATGAGCTGTTTGTAAACTTCATATGTGTCGATATAAGGCTCCATATTGTCAAATATCGTGGTAAGAAAATGGTCGGAAGGCGCAACATCGTCGTCAGGCGAGACATCTTCCGCCGGTGGTTCTAAAGTATCAAATGGACTTATCTTCTTGTCTGCGGATGCAGGGTTAGAAGTGGAATCTGCCTTTTTTTCATGGAGCCGTGAAGATATGGAGATGGAGGAACATTGCAAATGGCGTAGATGAGGATTAAGGCCAGTCGCAGTTCTGGTGGACAGTAGAGACGTGGAAAATCGCGCTTTCCTAGCCACCACAGCGTGCCGGCGAGGCACAAATGCCAAGTTTCCGGAACGCAAGTATAGTCTTAGCATGTGTATCGGAGAAATGAGGAGAGCTGAGCAAACGGTAATATAAGAGCGGCTGATCACTGTTTCCGTTTTTGTTGCGTGCGACATTCTGGGGTGTGCGGATGTTGTGCACCAGCAATGTTGTTACAGAATCATTCACATAGCCTTATAGCCGGTCCACAAGATATAGCCTGTCTTACCTAGAAAGGCAGACACGCCTCGCTCTTCACTGTAACATTAGGCTCTTTTTTTTATTTATTTATTTTTTTTTTTTCGCAGGCGGAAAGTGCATCTTTTCGGTAAAACTTGGGCTTTTGGTATTGTCACCCACATGTCAGATTGCCTTCGACAATTCTTAGAAGCAAAAGTACATATTTTTTATATTTTTTAGAATTCGGGCCGTGGAACGCACAGGCGCAACAAGTGCAAGTAGTCGCTTCTAGGATTTAGCAACAATGTCCCTATCGAAAAAATCAAGTCGCATATTAGGTCTTAGCTACAGTTGGAAAGAAGCACGGAATTCTTCACCATACAGAAAAAATATTGCATTAGCATAGCGCTGGCTTCATTCTCGTTATCAGCACTTTCGACATTAATTGCTAAAACTGGCTCGGGTCCTTCAAACCTCAACGACTTTTATGAAAAGCATGTTTGCATCAAGTATGCACAGTTGCATACTTACGAACACAAATGTTCCGTAATGTCGGCACTCATATGATCCGGGGCAGATAAGTGTAGAATGGCCCGTTGGCCCGTGCTATATTTAGTATATGAAACGCCGGTGACGCGTTTATCTAAAGGTGCAGGACGGATGCAAGTGCTTGCATCCATCATACAGGTCCATGCAAAGCGACGCATAAGCTATACTCTTCTCCACGGGCCAATCATGGCAATGGTGGTCGCAAGCCGGATATTCTCCAAACTAAGTCACGCGCTCTCGTACGCGGACCCCCACATCGGTATCCCATTGCAAGTTTGGTTTCTGAGCACTTGCGTCTTGCCAAGATTTCGGCCATTGAGAATGTTTCTTGCACAATTCTGCTTCTATGGCGGATGGTACTACAGCGGATGGTACTACAGCGGATGGTACTACAGCAGATGGTTAATGATTTGTGGCAGAACGGATGGGAAGCAAATAACGTACAATTCAGAGAATTAATGTGCTTATCGGCAATGCGTGATATTACGTGTGGCTACCGGCCCTGAAATTGATTCATGTTATGGAGCCACACGGTTACAGCGTATAATTTACCTCCACGCATCAACTGATTAGAAATCCGACTGGTTTGTCTACAGACAGTGTTGCAGCAATAAAATCAGATGGGAGAGGGCGCTTTGGCAAGAGCAATTAATTTTCTTTGCTGCAGCGTAGCAAATCGCATCGGAAAAAGATGGAAGGTGGACCCAGCATAATCAGTACTTGATACAGAAATGACTTATTTGTGAGGGAAACATTAGGCCGCGGGTATCCGTGCGCGGACGCTTGAGCGCGTAATTTGACGTATACCTGCAGGACAGACTCTCAACGGAGAAGTTGCAGATAACTCCGCTCTCTACGGGCATACGACAAAGCAGCCTAACCGTCAAGCGGATTATGACCAGCTGGTAGACGCATATCATTATCAGTGGTATGCTGCCGCACGATCGAAGGGTGCGGAGTGTGGTGTGTGCGCACAGTCTAATGCGCAGCACTGCATGGAGAATGATTTGATACTTCATATTGGCCGACGATGTTATTATGCACCACCGTTCCAAAGGCGCCGTGTGAGAACCTGGCACCGATAATCGTCTGGCTAGTAGGCAGAGGGAAAAAAAATCTTACGACGGTACAGTCCCCTTGATTTCTAGCGCCACACATCAAATGTGCGATAAATAGATAGCAGAGGAGAGATAACAAATATGCCGGGACAGGTAACTTTCGATTGAATTCAAATTCTTGGTAGCTAAAGCAGGGCACCCACGGAAATGAGACAAAGGGTCGAAGTAGTTGAACGGCAACCACAATCACCACAGCGACGGCGTGGCTGCACGGCAGTGGCGGCTGCGGCTTCGATTAACCGAAACCGACAGTAGAAATAAATGTGAAATCATACAATGTGGTGAATTGTGGCTCATGAAGCGATATGAGACGCGAGGCATCATGCATGAAAGCTTATTTGGAGGTGAAGCCGTGCGCTCCATTGGATTACGCTTCGTTATCGCCTGGGCCAACACACTAGCATATATAATAATTAGAAATATCCTGAATCATGGTTTCCCCAGGCTCGCTTTTCTTACATCAAAGCATTTGCTTCCTCTTTTAAAAATCAGAAGAAATGTCAGAGAAACCAGCCCTTCAGGGCATCACCAGCAACGGTAACCGTGACGACCCCATTGACCACGAGTTGGACTTGGCCGCGGTTACCTCCCACCCCCAGTCCATCTCCGAAGTTGCAGGTGAATTCACCATCAACCAAAAGCACTACATTTTGGGCCGTCTTGGGTACGAGAAGTTGACAACTTTCGATGACTTGCCTGCTTCCGCCATTTTCATGATGGAAAAGACCCAAGCTTTGGACATCAACGAAGCGGTTAAAATTCTTGAGGAATATCTTGTTGATCACACGGGTGATGTTAACATCCCTAATGATACATACGAGCTCATTGAACGTTTGGTTAGCTCCTCACACGGAGCGGGAGTCAAGGACAAGCTCGAAAGCGCTCTTGATAAGGGCGATAAGACCGAGTTCACTGTCAAGACCGACTTTGTCAGAGACAGCTCTTCCAATTTGGAAGAGCATCATTATGAGGGTGTCGACTGGGAATTGCAAGTCAAGACCGAAGCTGCTATCATCGGCTACTGGTCTCCATACCCAGAGGTGAGATCTGTGACTGATCCTTTCGACGACCCTTCGGTTGCGTGTGAGACCGTCCGTGTCTACATTGTCGGTTTTATCTGGACTGTTATTGGCTCCTTCATTAACCAGTACTTTTACGACAGAAGGCCTTCTATCAGTTTTGACACTTCTGTCGCCCAGCTTTTTATCTACCCTACCGGTATGGCTTTGCAGTACCTTATTCCAGCTTGGAAGTTTAAGGTCTGGAAGTACACTGTCGACTTGAACCCTGGACCTTGGACTCACAAGGAGCAATTATTGGCTACTCTTTTCTTTTCCGTTTCCGCATCTACTATTTATGTCAACTCCAATATCACTGTCCAAAAAATGTCCTTCTGGTACAACAATCAGTGGGTTGACTTTGGATACCAGGTGTTGTTGTGTTTGTCAAGTCAGTTTATGGGGTTTGGGTTTGCTGGTATCATGAGAAAGTTCCTTGTCTATCCAGTTTCGGCCATTTGGCCAAGTGTGATGCCCACTTTGGCGTTGAACAAAGCCTTGATGCAACCAGAAAAGAAAGCTAATATTAATGGCTGGACCATTTCTAGGTACTCATTCTACTTCATTTGTACCGCCGCTTCCTTTGTTTATTTCTGGATTCCTGACTATCTCTTCCAGGCACTTTCGACCTTCAACTGGACAACTTGGATTGCTCCAAACAATCTCAATTTGGCAACTATCACAGGTACATACTCTGGCTTGGGATTGAACCCTATCACTACCTTTGACTGGAATGTTATCAACTTCAACTATCCTTTGACCATTCCTTTCTTCTCCCAGGTAAACCAGTACGTCGGAAGTGTCATTGCGTTTTTCTGTATTGTTGGTGTTTGGTACTCTAACTACAAGTGGACTGCTTACTTGCCTATCAACACCAACGGTTTGTACACCAACACTGGTGAATCATACTCTGTTGCTGAAATCTTGGATGATAACAGCAACTTCGATAACGCAAAGTACCAGAAGTACGGATTGCCATTCTACTCTGCTGCGAACTTGGTGGTTTACGGAGCTTTCTTCGCTATTTACCCATTCACCTTTGTTTACGTGGGTATCACCAACTTCTCTCAGCTCAAGCATTCGTTCCGTACCTTTAAGAAAACTCTCACCAATCTCAAGGCGTCCACATTTGACGGTTTCCATGACCCATTCTCTAGATCTATGATGAAGTACAAAGAGGTTCCTGAATGGTGGTTTGCTATCATTCTAGTCATCAGTATTGTTTTGGCCATTCTTTGTGTCAAAGTCTACCCTGCTGATGTTCCAGTTTGGGGTATTTTCTTTGCTCTTGCTATGAACTTGGTGTTCTTGATTCCATTGTCGCTTGTTTACGCCACTACAGGTTTCTCGTTTGGTCTCAATGTTTTGGTTGAGTTGATTGTCGGTTATGCTATCCCAGGTAACGGTCTTGCTTTGAACTTCATCAAGGCTTTGGGTTACAACATTGACGGCCAAGCTCAGAACTATATCAGTGACCAGAAGATGGGTCAATACTTGAGAGTCAGTCCAAGAGCTTTGTTCAGAGTTCAAATGCTTTCTGTTATTATCTCGTCCTTTGTCAACTTGGGCACTTTGAACTTGGCGTTCGATACCATTCAAGGATACTGTACCTCTGACCAACCACAGAAGTTTTCCTGCCCTCAATCCAGGATTTTCTTTTCTGCTTCTGTCTTGTGGGGTGTTATTGGCCCCAAGAAGGTGTTCAATGGTCTTTACCCAGTCTTGAAGTACTGCTTCTTGATCGGTTTTTTGCTCGCCATTCCTTGTGCCTTGGTGAAGGTTTTCTACAAGAACAACAAGTACGTCAAAAACTTCCAGCCAATTTTGATCATCGGTGGTTTCTTGATTTACGCTCCATACAACTTGGGTTACTACACTCCTGCTCTTATCACCAGTTACTTCTTCATGCATTACATTAGAAAGCACTATTTCGACTGGTGGTCCAAGTACACTTATGTGCTTGGTGGAGGCTTGCAAGCTGGTGTGGCCTTTAGTGCCATCATTATTTTCTTTGCAGTGCAATACAAGGAAAAGGATGTCAACTGGTGGGGCAACAGTGTATCTTACGCCGGTGTTGACGGTGTTGGCCCAGCATTGAAAGACGCTGCACTGGAAGCTCCAGATGGCTACTTTGGCCCAAGATTCGGTCTGCTTCCATAGAAACTTGTGCTACACGGTAGATTGTGGAATCATTAAATACCCGCTCAATGAAATTAATTGTTACATGGACGTAGAAGAGGTCGTAACAGGGCAATGCAAGAAGTCCACCCAAGCCAATAGTCGTATCTGACCCTGGCCATACTGCAGGTTAGTTAGTGGCCCCTGCCATGCACGGCGAGTGTTTTGAGTTTTTCCGAAGATCGCCCCCTCAGCCCTAGAAACCCAACAGCGCCTGCATTAGTCACGTTGATGGCTAGCCAGAGGGCGACGCGGTATTGCCCAAGCGGGTTTGCGCATTTTTACACCTGTGGCTAAAGGTCTTTCCGCAGACCCTGTTATCCTACTGCAGGCGTATATCTGCATCCGGAATTCGCGGAAAAGAAAACACACGTCAAGTAGCCATTGCTATCTACTGCTTCCTCTTCGGATAAACCGCGAATGTTTGACAATTTGTGTTTTCTGAGTTGGGCAACATTGATTGTAGCGATGGCTTGAGCGGCTCATGCTGGCGGCCAATGCCGGCTTGACTCTGTCACACACAGATAACGGACTCGCGGTTATCGTTTCCGAAACGGTCGTGTGCTATTTTGAGATCCGGCTTGGCATCCCAGGAATATATTCCCGTGAAACTCAGGTTTCCGTGGCGTAGAGCGACCGCAGGTCTCAGAAAGCCATATCCGGTGGGATATATCGTATTTTTTCCCGCTCCATTTGTGCTGGCGGAGGCGGGTTCCAGAACCGAATATGCACAGATCACCTTTTTGGTGCGAAACGGCTGGAGCAATACTCGCCACACCAACACACAATACAACCGCAACAGGCCGTAGTCCCCGTATATTCTTCGCTTCGTTTATTGTGGTGGCCTCGTCTTCACCGTTCCGTCTCCCCTCCGCTCACACCTCTGCCTCCGCCTCCTTCAAGCTGGCGACCCCCCACAAAACCACCATACAGGTGAATCCTGTGGCCGTGCGTTTTTGCGATTGGAGAACGCCCAGACCTACACCTCGCTTTTCTTGTACCTTTCCCGCCCCACAAAATCCGGTTGCAATTCCGTGCTGTCAAGCCCCGTGTCGTACTACTATCGTGTTCTGGTGTCGAGTTTCATCACCTCTCTTATCAAAAGCCACACCGCCCCTTTGATTCCCTGCCTCCATGCCTAAACAAGAGCTGGACGTAATGGACGATACGCCGTACCCAGGCACGCCCATGATGCTGTTGCAAAACTCCGTCACCTCAAGCGACTCAATCACGCCGTCCTACGGGCTCCGCCCCAACGACCAGAAGAGACGGCGGGTCACCCGAGCCTGTGATAACTGCAGGCTCAAAAAGGTCAAGTGTGACGGAAAACAGCCGTGTATCCACTGCACCGTGTACTCGTACAACTGTACCTACGACCGGCCCAACGTGCGAAACAAAAAGGCGCCGGTGCCGGCGCCCAGCACGCCCCAGACTGACTTGCTTCACCTGATTGTCATGAACCGCATGCCGTCGGTATCCACCGCAAACTCCAACTTGGTGTTGTGCCAGAACCTCATGAGCCTATTATTCCCCAAGTTGCAGCTCAACCTTTTGGACGATCGCCCGCAGAGCTTTGACTTCAACAAGTTCCAGAAGGTGGTGAGCTACCTCCAGCACAAAAACCCCACATCCATCAACTTGCACGACATTCTGGATATGTACCTCGACTCGCCCACACCATCCGCTTCTCCCATCAGTCATGTGGAGCACTCGGCCGGCTCGGCCAGCTCCATCGACGACCACCTCGGCGCAGAAATCAAAATGATTTTGCCGTCGAAGGAAGTGGCCATGCAGTTGATCTACACCACCTGGAACAAGGCGTGCGTATTGTTCCGTTTTTACCACAGACCCTCCTTGCTTGAAGAAGTGGACTTACTCTACAGCTTAGACCCCCTGCACTACACTGACCGTCAGCAAAAGTTTTTGCCCTTTATGTACTCCATCCTCGCGTGCGGCTCGTTGTTCTCGCGCCTGAGCAACGATTCCCTGATCAGCAATGTGGCATTGGAGGATGACGGCTTCAAGTATTTCTTGGAAGCTCGCAGGCTTATCGATATCACAAACGTGGGCGATATTCCTTCGATCCAGACCATTGTCATGATGATCATCTACTTGCAGTGCTCGGCTAGATTGTCCACCTGCTACTCGTACATTGGTATTGCGCTCAGAAGTGCGTTGAAGGAAGGATTACACAGAAACCTATCTATCTTCCAGTCGTCCAAACGCAAGCTCGATCCTATCGAAATGGACACGAGAAAACGCTTGTTTTTCACCATCTACAAAATGGACATTTACATCAACTCGCTCTTAGGTTTGCCTCGGTCCATTAGTGAAGATGAATTTGACCAGGACTTTCCCATGGACCTTGATGATGAGTACATTACGAGAGATGCATATCTCGTGGAGAAGCAACAGGGCCGTTTATCATCTTCTGGCTGTGCTACCCACCACACGAAATTAATGATAATTCTCAGTGTAATTGTCAAGGAATTATATCCAATCAAGATCAAGAAGGAAAATGCTGAAAACAAACAAGCCGCCAACATCCACGAGAAAATTACCGAGCTTGAATTTCAATTAAAGCTGTGGCTCGAAGCTCTCCCTGCAGAATTGAAACCTACTGATCCCAGTGACAGTGAGAGTGGAAACCAGATACCTGAACGCTTTAAGTTGGCTAACTATTATCTTCATCTTTCGTTTTTGAACTGCCAGATCAGTCTTTATCGTCCCTTCATCCATTACATCAGCAATGGCTACCAGTCGACTTATTCTGACTCGAGATCTTTGATCCGTGGTCGTAATTGCATCAAGGTGGCTCGAATGGTTGTGAAGTTGGCCAACAAAATGATTGACCAAAACTTGCTCGTGGGCACCTATTGGTTTTCCATGTACACTATTTTCTTTTCTATCGCTTGCTTGATTTACTACTTTCATTTCGCAAACTATAACAACCAGAAGAACAAGATGGGCGTGAATTATGCTGGTGTTTTGTTTGATGATGACCTTAATATCGAGATGATTCGCAAGGATATTGAAATTGGCAGAAAGGTGTTGAACACTTTGAAGAATACTTCAAATGCCTCCTTGCGTATCTATAACATGTTGAACAATTTATTTGAGCAATTGAACAGAAAAACCGCAGACACATCCTTGAAGGCCAACTTGATGTCAGGATCGTCTAGTCTTGAGGCGAATGACCATTCTGTCCAGGTTACTCTTCGGAACTTCGACAAAATCAATGATTACACCAGTGACAAGACTTCAGATGGTGCAGCTGTCGATGCGTTCAAGTTTATGAATCTGGAACCTAACGTGAAGCTGGAGGCTGAGAATGAGTTGTATGATATTTTTGCTAAACCCTCTAACGGAGACCAAGCGGCGCAGAATTTTGATGTGGACATGCCCAAATTACCTAGAACGGAATCTGTGTCAAATGTATCACTTCCACCCGACTCTCAAGATCCAAAGACTACGAGCTTGAGCGATATTAACATGTCCAATTTCGTTGAACCTCCTCTAACTTACCTTCCGGGTGTCATTGATACGTTGGATACGCAAATTTTTGGCCGTATACTTCCACCTTATATGCTCGAGGGCAACAAAAGACAAGATGCAACATTTGGAAAACCATCTGAGGATGTTTTTAAGGATTTTGACGAACAGGAATTGAACTCGCTAACGTTTGACCCAAGTCTGTTTGACTCACTTGATCCGTTCAAGCCCCCACAACCCTAATTTTCTCGAGTAATACTCACTAGATGAGTAGGTTAATCTGTAATATACTTTAATACAATATATAAAACTGATAAAATGCGCTTGTCTGGGTTTTTCTGCCAGAGTACGATCACCAATCATCGCCTCCCCATCCATCGTCATCGTCTACGTTATCTGGTTCAAGATTCAATTTGAGTGACGACCCTGGAATTTTTGTGGGTTTTTTCGTCGTCAACTTCAAGTTTCTGGAAGCAGGAGCTCCAGAACGGGATCTTGCAGCATTAGCTAGAATGGAAGGCTTCAGCGCTGGAACAGAAACTTCGGGTTCACTTTCAAATCCATCGTCTCCCCATCCATCATTCCCATCAAGATCACCATCATTCCAATCATCTTGAGGGACGGTTTTTTGAATCGGTTTACTTGTAGGAGTTGACACTCGCGTAAGATCCGGAGTAGACCTATTGAACGATTTATCGATGTCGCCATGCACTTGGGAGGAAGATACAAATTTGTTCACCATATTCCACCCAAGAGATAAAGCGCCAGCAGGGGCGTCAGTATCGGCAGCCACCGTTTGACCTTCGTGTTGTTGTGTTGGAGCAAAACGGTTGAAAAATTCCTTCTCCTCTTCATCTTCGTTTGCTTCCACATCAGGCAAAGTTGCCGCGTGTTTTTCAACGTTACTGAGATATAACTCGAAAATGCGCTTTGCTTCCTGTCTGACTTTGGTCGATTTGCCATCCATGAGAGAGATGGCCAAGTTGCCCAAAATTTTGCCGCAGATTTCGTCCAACGAAAATCCGTCGATAAGCTTCTCGAAACCCTGAAGCGCTGTCAACTTGCACGGAGTAAACGAGTCGCGCAACGCCTTGGAAAGTGCGGTGATAACCACACTGTTTCTGGAGGTTGCATAAATTTTGCTGGAAATCTTGATGATCAAGATCAAAGTATTGGTTCTGATGGATGGCTTCGGGTCCATTTGCAGCTTAGCCAAGATCTTGAGCAAATCCTGGTTGACCTGCTTAACACTAACTTTCTCGATTATCGTGGAGATCAGCGTCAAAGTACTTTCCCTAATCATAAAGTTGGTATCCTGGAAACCGGTAACTAAGTTGTAGAACACCTTCGACTGTACATCGGATTCCGTCAAGCGGTCAGCATAATTAGGCAAATGATGCAAGAGCGTGAGCCTGATAGAACGGTCCAGGAGCGTGAAGCACTGGAATATCACTGGCTTGACCAACTTTGCAAACACCGCATCATCCAAGTTTGCGCTCAACTTCAAGATATGGTTGAGCAAAACAGACAATGTCTCCTGACGCTGCTGGTGCTGCTCCGGAGTCGAGTTAACTGTTGGCTTGATCCGGATCAAGTTGTTGAATTGGGTAGTGATTTCAGGGAGCAACTTGTTGTCTAAGTAGCCAGGAGGAAATTCTCCGTCAATGTAGTTTGTCAAGTCGTTTTTGAAAAACGCCAACTTCTCCGCATCATTCTGGAACTTGATGTCGTCCAATAGCGCGTTGAAGGCCACAAGTGGAACGCCCTTAAAGAACGCCGCTGTTTCCTGACAAAATTTTTCCACGGATACACGAAGGTTTGGTTTCACACTAGCCAACCGCTTGAGCGGAAGGGCTAAATGTTTAGGTATTTTTGGTGAATTGGCGAGTTGACTTGGTTCTACCACTATGGTACCACTGAAGCGGGATGCGGTCAACACTGAGTAGATGAAGACTGCCAATCGGTAGGAGTCAAACTTGATGGGAAATTGGCGAATAGCATCGATACTGTTTTGGGCCACCTCCGAGGGTAAATTGGAAGAAAAGCCAGGCATGAGCTGCAGGAGGCGATACACCGGCTGCTCAGGGTCCGACTCGAGGTTTGTGAGCAATTCGAACCCGAAAAGTTTCCATTCACCTTGAGCATTGACAAACACTGAGCCGATATCCACCCGTGCATGCAAGCAATGAGCTTTCATGTTCACAAGCAGCAACGCAGCCGCCACATTGTGAATTCCAAAGAGTTTGGTATCTTCCGTCACTTTGTCGCCAGCAGAGTCCAAGTATTGAGCTAACGGCACCACCTGCTCCGTTACAATGTACAAGTACTGTTCATTGTCGATAAAATCAACCGCAGAAATCACCTGGGGAAACCGCACGAGCTTAAGTTTGCGGAAACAATTGCGGGCCAACGGCTCGTACTGCGCCAAGGCAGGATCACGCACATTGAACTCAAAAATCGACACTGGCAGGTCTGTTTTGGGGTTTTTTCCGTTGTAGACCGTCCAAATGGAACTCGACAGCAGGTTCACAGTGATAGGTTCCACCACGCGATCAAGAAAGGTGTAGGGAATCGCCGTTCCGGTAAGCGACGAAAAGGCGCTGGAGAGGAAGTTCATAGGTCGGGTAAGTGTATGTTATGTGGAGAGCTTTGATCTGGAGAGCTTTGATCTGGAGAGCTTTGATCTGGAGAGCTTTGATCTGGAGAGCTTTGATCTGGAGAGCTTTGATCTGGAGAGCTTTGATCTGGAGAGCTTTGATCTGGAGAGCTTTGATCTGGAGAGCTGTCACCTGGAGAGCTTTGACCTGGAGCGCTAGTGGGTTCAACCGGTGGTTTTTCAACTGGGCAGATGTTTTCTACTCAGTTATGGGCAGTGTTGCAGATGCTATTTTGACTGGATCGACTGTTTTTGAGTGACACAGCCGAATTGTTTCTCTGGAAGTCCGCGAGTTTTTGGAGCGCGAAGACGAATTCTGTGTAGCTCTGTCCGCCTCTAGTTTGGCTTTCTGCGGTGTTTACCTGACCTGTATCCTCCGAACCGCGCAGTGCGGGTTCAGCCATCTATGTAATTGCCAAGACAAGTGTTCACGGTAGGACGTAAACCCCAGTCCGCAGAAGATTTTGGGGAGAAACACAAGTAGAGTAGAACATGAAACGTAAAATCACATCCTACTTCCATCGTGCATCCGATGCGCGGTTTCCCACGCTCGGCCCAATCTTATCGCACCCACCGCGCACTTTTTTCTCGACTTTCAGTTACGCATCTGCTCCTATTGCTATCACTGCATCGTCTATACTGCCACAACCCCAGTGTCTCTTCCCCTTTTGCTAATTGCGTTCCCCGTCGAGCATCCTTACACATGTCTTCGCGCACCATCCGACGGTTCTTCGTCTTCATCGTCTTCTTGTTCTTTGTTGCCGGGTTCTACCTCAACCAGCGTTCAACCAAAGTCATGGTAACGCAGATCCAGCAGATGGTCCATCCGGCAAACACCCCCCAAAAGCCAGCGGAGAAGGCCCCTGAGGCTATTGCATGCACCAGTTTCACCCCACAAAAAGGCTTCATTGACCTTCGTCCCCTCTCCGACGATGAAGGACCTATCCCGTGGGTTGTACGGGGCCAGACCCGCAACTACACCATTGGCGTGTGTCTGAATCCGGTGAAAAACCCGACTGGAGCGCTGTTGAAACTGAAAGACGGCGTCAAAACGCTGGAAATCGGCGCTTACTATACTGTTCCCGGAACCGGCGAAATCGTGCTGATGGGCCAACTTTCTTCGACCCCACGCTACACCGGGCGCAAGCTCAAGTTGTTTTACGAAAACGGCTCCTACTGTGATGCTGTGAAGTATGCAGACGGCCGCCGGATGCGCCAGAAAACCACGCTTGTGTTCACCTGTGATCACGAGATGATGGACGGTGCCCGGATCTCGTATGTGGCGGCAATGGAAGACTGCCACCACGTTTTCGAAGTGCGGCTGCACTTTGCCTGTCCCACAGCTGCAAAGGCCGACAATCTTGCAGCAGTGTGGATTTTCCTCTTGATTCTGTTTGCGGCGCTACTGGTTTTCTTTTTGGGTGAGGTGGTGTACCGCCTGTTACGCCGGAAAGAGCCTCTGTTGCCTTAGACTTGCTCCTGGATCGAATAGGGCTTTCGACGATCCAGTGACTTAGATTACTTCGACTGCTGCCTATCACTTCGACCAGCTCGACAGGTGTTGTGATGGTTGTCGGATATATCCGTGGCTATCACTTTTCTCGCACTTGCCGGCTCCTTCTGATCCGAGCAACTTTGGTTCCAAGCATATATTACGTTACGTATTTAGACGACTTCAAGTTCAGTTACACATACAATTCAAATGACTCTTTTTCAATCTATGTAGTTTGGTTTACGCAGCTCCATTGGCCACGACAGTGGCAAATCCTTCGGTTTCACCTCTTGCTTGCACCTTCGCCATAACCTTGCCGCCTGTAAGCGCCAATCTCACCAACACACCAATCTTACCGCCCCACACGTCCTTACCCAACAACTTCAAAACGTGCGAGGTAGAGTCCGCTGGGACGTAGTCCGAGCCATCCAAAGCCATCGCGTTGAAGGTTTTGATGGTCTTGATAACCGCTTGCTCCAAATTAGTCACACCGGAGATGGTCACCACGCTGCTCTCTTCGTCCGGGAACTGGTCAAACACGCCAGAAAAGTTAGAGTTGTACAATGGAGCAATAAAATCGCCTGCGGTGATCTCCAAATCTTCAATTTGGTATTCATCCTCCAATCCTTCGTCCGTTGGGTCGACTCCACCTTCATCGTCGATGATGTCCTTACTGGTGTAACTAATGGTGTTACCAAACGCCGCCAAGATATCGTCATCGCCAATAGTTGGGGCAGAGAAAGACACATAGACACTATCGGTCTGATCTGTCTTCAATTCTGGCAATGGGATGACAAAGTCCTCCACGTACAAGTCATTGTCCGACTGAGAAATGATAGAAACATCCTGCAACACCAAAGATGGCAAGGTGTTAGTGATGTTATACTGCAACACTAACTTCTGGCTTTCGATGAAGAAGTGCTTCACAACTGTAACCACAAATTCGTTCTCCTTGTCGGTCAAGTAGACTGGCTCAGTACTAGACTTAGTTAACTTGCCGTAACTAGCAAAGTCTGGGATGGCAGCCAACTTGGCGGCGTACTCTTGCTGTTGCAAGTATTCGTCAGCAGCACTGTCATCAGACTTTGACTTACTGCTGGCGTCAGGGCTGGCATGTGACTTTTCGGTGGACTCCGGTCCTTCGTTGGAGTTCTCCAACTTTCTGATCTTGGAGTTGTACTCCAAAGACTTGACCTCGTCCTTGGAGAGTAGAGGAATCAGATCAATATCAAACTTGGCGCCAAAGTTGGCTTCGTTGTTCAAGTAGCTGGTCAACTTTCCCTCCAACTCCGCCAAGTTGTACCTGGATTCGTTCACCACCAACTTGGGGTTGGCATTGCTGAGGAATCTCAACGACAACGCCGCACGGTCTCTGACTTCATCGTCCACATCGTTCAAGCATCTGCTCAACAAGATCTTGACGTTGGACGACACATCCGCGTCACATACCGCAGCAAACTTGGCCAACGCGATGACGGCGGAGGATCTGACGATAGAGTTCTCCAACACCAATCTGTTGTAGATGTGACGAATGTAGTAAGAAGGATTGGCGGTGTGAGGACCCTCATCACCCAAAAGGTGCAAAATGCGCACAGATAACTCGGTGAACTCGCAATCCTCGATAAACTCACACAAGTTCATTAAGATGGTCTGTTTGGCCGACTCATCGGGAAGAAACTTGATCAAGTCAAACAACGCCTCAACGATGCTGGATTTCAACTGCAACGAGCCGTCATCACGCAACAAGTCGGAAAGGAACGCCACCAACTTTTTGTGCTTGGAAGGGAACTTCAATGCCAAGTTCTCGATGGCGTCAATGATCACCACCTTGAAGTCCTCGGTGATTTCGTCCATCAAGGAGGTCATTTTGGAGATCAAACGGTCCACGCTCTCAGAGCTGGAGGACTCGACGGTGCCCACACCCAAGGTCTTCAACAAAGTGGTGATGGCCAAAGTAGAAATGGAGCGGCTAGGATCGTTGATCAAGCTCTCCAACTCCAAGTTGCAGAGCATGCTCTTCTCAGGGTGCTTGACAGAGATTTTGTTGATCAAACGCACCGCCGCAAACCGGGTGGCGGTACGGGGCACGCCCATCAACTTTTGCAAAGTGAGGATGATTGGCATGAACTCCTCGTCGCGGATCAAGTGCTGCAACGACACCAAAGTCTTGCAGGCCTCCAACTCCACCATGTCGGAGCGGTGCTTCAAAAAGCCCGCCAAGATCGGGTACAAGTGGGGCGCCAAGGACTCGTCGTCGATCAACACCTTGTTGATGTAGCGGATGAGCTGGATAATGGATAAGGAGTTCTTCAACGCCGAGCCCTCCGACAAAGAAGTGATGAGCTTCATCAACGACATCTTGTCGTGGTTACGCAACTGGTACAACAACCCCAACGCGTGGTACTGGTACATGTAGGAGTTGGAGGGCAAGTTGGTGGTGGAGGAGCCGTAGTACTCGTGCAACAGGAACTGGTCGGATGGGAATTGCTTGTAGGAGTTGATAGTCTCCAAAGTCTCGTTGGTGAAGCGTTTGACCACGTCCTTGGCAATGGGCAACAAGTTGTAACAAGAGGTCAAAGCCGCCGACGACACGATCGGGTTCTTGTCAACAAGACAGTTTTTGAACAACCGTTCCGAGGCCGAGACGGTGGTGGAGTCCAACACCTTCGACAAGGTTCTGATGGCGTTGGGTTTGTAGATCAAATCGCCCGATTGGATGTCCTTCATGATGGAGGAGGTCACCATCAAAATGTCCTGGGAAGTGGCGGCGAGCTCCTTGATGGTCAAGTACACCAACTGGCGCAACGACGAGTTCTTGTGCTGAAACAACTTGGAGATGGAGAAAAACAACTTGGTGGCCTCTTTGGGCGGGAACACCTCGCCTTGGTAGATCAACCTCAACAACTTGGCCAAAAGCTGACGGCACTTTTTGGCGTTCACGGGCAGCGCGTTGAATTGCAGCAAACACTCCTGGAACACCGCCATTTTGTCGGGAAGATCGCCCGACGCATGCGACTCCAGCGTTTTGTACGATTGGGTGGACATGGTTGGGGTTTGTTGTGGGCGGGTGTTGTCGAATACGTGTACGGAAATTGGCCGCGACACACCGGGCTCTGGGCACGTGACCGCGCACGTGCCGGCGGCCCCCCGGCTGGGCTGCGGTGCGCTGGTGGCGTGGTGGCCCCGGTTGTGGCGCTCGAGGGTGTCAGCGTCTGTTTGGAGTCACAAGCGACGCTTTTGGTGTAGGGTGTGGACGGCGCCGACGAGTTTTGTGTCGGTGCAGGAGAGAGTATCAGAAACCGTTGGAACTGACGAGGGTGCGAATTGCGCGGTGGAGAGGCCAGGTGGAGAGGTGTGGATGCACTCCCGCCGTCCACGTGAGATTCAGATGGGCCAACAGTTGTTTTGGGGACAGTGGTTTTCCTGGGTTTTATGTTCCTCGACTGCGTGATGTGGAAACCAGACCAAGTGGGCCGAATGTAGGCGTGCTGTTTTGGTTTGCATTTCTTTAGCTTCTACTCTACCCGTGATCATTTGCATTCGTGATCATTTGCATTCGTCAGCTTGGACCTAATGGTCCTCTGCAGAACCTAGGGCGTTTCAAACGACTGTTGTATTGTGTCAATCCTGTGAATGGCTCTTGCTCGAAAACCAGTTGTCCGTACGAACTACTAGCCGAACTACTAGCCCATACGAACTACTAGCCCATACGAACTACTAGCCCATTGCTGGCAAAGTATCGCACAAGAAATAGTTGAATGCACTTTGTATCTAAAAGCAGAATTTTGCTCCACAATTGCTGCTCACACTACGCCCAGGAAAGCAATATGTGACGATCGTTGCAAATCTACTTCTTCCGGTTGCACGTCCTGCTGATCAAACTGATTATATAGCGCACCCTACAAAGAGATTACTGCACACAAGGGCTGTCAACTCTGATCACCCATTCGGCCACGTCTTCTTTGGCATGCGGCGGCCGAAACACGCGGTGGGATCCGCAAAGTTGTTTTGGGCACTCAACATACCCCCGACCTGAGCACAGGCCTTCGGTCCATCCGTGAGGTTGCATCCGGGGATGCGTTATGGAATGCTTACCCTGCAGGATAAGATCGACTGCGCCCTGGACGAGGCAGTGGGAGGGAGCTAATACGGGCCGAAACTTGTGTCTAACATTGGCAAATTTGCTCGGAATTAAATTTGGGCCGCGGTGGATCTGTTGTCCACTTCTTCAGCCGCGAGGCCGCATCAAGTTTCGAGCGGAACTGTAAGGGCCCCGTGGTCAATACACCACATGCAGTACTGGTGTTGCAGGTACCGAGGCGGTGTCAAACTGCGAACGAAAATACGAGTGAAAAACTACCCCAGAGCTTCACTAAACAAAATAAATTACCACAAATGTACAGACCACAGCAGACCTCCAGCTGCAGAGCACGGTTGACGAAAGCAAAATAGCAATCGTCGAAGAACAAAAAAAGAACACCGCATCCCACATTCCCGTAGCAGTGGAATTCACGTCAGTACGCATGTACACACCAACCCCGGATATGCACTCTATCTATATATCCACTGTATCCGGCGCCTCTTCCACAAAAACTAAGTGGATTTTCATCTTGTGTGTGCTGTTTGTATCGCTGTTGCACCATGGGCCAATTCCGCCGAAAACGCATTTCCCTTTTGGTGGCTGCAGCCCTCCTCTCTCTACTATACTGGCTGTTTTCCACGCAGATCCGCCAATGGAGCTCCCAAGCGGTGTTCACCAACAACGAGTTTCTGCACAGTGATCTTCGGGTACGGAAAGATCTCTACTACCCCAACTACCAGTTCCGCGAGACTGCGGGGTTTGCTGAAACGTTTGGCCGCAACTGGGACACATTTGACAAGAAGTCTCTCCATGACAAGTGCTTGTCCTTTTTTCAATATATGAAGAAGGCGCAGCCCGAGTGGCAGTTTGACGCTGCCTCGCGGGATGGGCACGATAAAGACGTGGCCCGTAAACACAACTATGTGCGGCGGAAGTTCAAGGTGCTCAAGAAACAGAAGGACAAAGCCAACGAGGGAATTGGCGACGAAATCACGGATTCCGACCGCGCTGTGCTCAACGAGTGGCTCGACACACTGTTGGGGGCCACCAGGTCTGCTGAAAACGCCATGGCGGACGATACTACTGTTCTCCGGCTCTTTTCTCACTGCTTTCTTGGTCCCGAATCCGAGGAGCTTGTGAACTCCCCCGAACTCCAGCCGCTCTACCGGTGGTGGAGTCCACGTGTGAGTCCTATTCTTCTGGACACATTCCCTCTTTTCGAGAGAACAGACGGTACCGTGTACCACAACTCTTTTGGTCCAGAGTCAGCTACGTTCAACCCAGAAAGCGGCCTTCTTGACCACTACCGCCGCCACATCTCCGGATCGGGAATTGTCATCAGTGGCTCTACGCGGTTTGTGCGGCCTATCATCAAACTCATTAGGCTTTTCCGGGTCATGGGCAACACGCTCCCGATCCAGATTGTGTTCCGCGGCGACATTCTGCTCCGGGCCAAACGGGTGCTCTACGCGGTGGCAGAACAATCAAAGGAAGAAATGCTTGATCCGGCCTACAGCGACTCCAAACTCTTGGAGAAATTGTACCCTGGCTTCAACTTGGACCACGACACCATCAAAGAGCTAGAGTATCCTCCACAAGATCTTACACTTGTCAATATCGACCGTTCTATCCACGCAAGCCGCAAGGGCAGCATTACGGGCTTCAACAACAAAATTCTTGCGCTCTTCTTCTCCTCGTTCCAAAACGTGCTTCTCTACGATGCAGACACCGTGCCGTTGGTGTCACCACAGGAAATTCTCGATGCACCTGAGTTCGCTGCAAGTGGCGCCTACTTTTTCCAGGATCGCTCTCTCCGCGACCGCAACGACTGGATGGAAACAAACTTGTTTGCCAAACTCATGCCCCACTCGTCTAACAAACTCGACATGGCAATGGGGGTCAAACCTGTAACCAATCATACCATGGGCAACCCGTACATGGTGGGGTGGCGCCACTACCAGGAAGCTGGGCTTCTCGCGATAGATAAGCGCCGCCACTTTGGCATGCTCCCTACCCTTTTCGCTCTTCCACTATGGGGAGAGATAGTTCGTGCCCTGATTTGGGGTGATAAGGAGATGTACTGGCTTGCTATGTCGATGTCAGGCGACGAGCTGTACTACATGAACCACTATGGTGCTGCATCTGTGGGTGAGATCACCCAGCACAATCATTTGAAGGCCTACAACAACACCGAGGCCTACGAGTTGTGCTCCTCGCACCCGGGTCACATCAACAAAGACGGAAAGCTTTTGTGGGTCAACTCTGGCTTTTCCTACTGCAAAAAGAATAGTTTTGCCAAGGATTCGAAAAAATTTCCCTTCTCGCGGTTTGCCCAGCCTTCTGTGGGTGATGAGCTATACAAACGACCACTCACCATTAGCCACGCCATTGTTCCCCCGGCGCTTCCAATGTTGCGGCTTCCTGGTGGCTCGCCTGACCTTCTGCGCGAACTAGAATTTGACCGGTTGTTCACCAAGCGCAAAAAGGACGTGGACGAGCTCGATGTAGATCAGATAAGTCTGTACAGCCCACAAAAGGGCTGGGTCAAGTCGTCTACCTGCTCCAACTATCAGTACTGTGCGTACGATGCCATAGAGAGTTACCTAAAGCCAAATACGCTTGATAAGTCCGGCACCATTTTCACCTTTCTGCCACAAGAGACGCAAAAGTTCAACTTTTACGGTGCAATGTGGTTGAGCGGGAATAGGCCGGTCAAGGTGAAGGAACCTCCGAAGCCGGAAGCCGAAGAGGCACCCAAATCAGAGCCCATCAACAACGCACCTCCACAACCTTTGAACCCGGATGCTAAGGTTGCGCCAGAATCTGTCCCCAAATGGAGAGACCGGCCAGAAAAATTCAAGAACAACATTGCCGACGCCATTGACCAGCTTCTACTGAAGCAACAAAAGCAAGAGACACCAAAACAGGCTTAGACTTATACATAGTAAATACTAAACATCTTCTGTATCCCTCCTCACGTTTTATGTATGTTCCGTCTATTCCTCCTATAAATATTCATTTCTTCGTACATGGTTACACCATGGTTTGTTCACATTGAGCCACCATGTCCAAGTTTACATTGTCTCCGACTTCAGTGAGCGCCTTCTTGAACTCGTTCAACAACTGGAATCTTAGACTTCCGGTCGGAATACTGAATTGCAAGAAGTAAAAGTTGAAGCTCGTCACCAATTGGTTGTCGTTTATCACCTTATTGACAATCACATTCAATAGCGTATCAGCCTTGACCGCGGCTAAGAACCTGATTATCGTTACCAAGTTATCGTAACTGAGGTGATTCATGCGAATCTCTTTGCAAAACTTCAAAACAGACTCAAATTTGTTCATTAACTCCCCAGCGCGGCTCGCACCGCTCAAGTGTGTTGCTTTGGTCAAGTATTTGACCAAGCAGTCAAAAAGCTGTTCGCTCTTCTTGAACGGGAGCTTGCTTTCCTCAAAGATTTGCCGCATTTCTCCAGGCTGGTTTTTCTGGAGAAGTGCAAGTGCAATAATTCTGATATCTTCTTTACTTTGGATTATCTCCTTTGAAGAGACATCATTACCGTTCAACTTTGCCATGAAACGAGCAAACTGAATTGATTGCCTCAACTTCAACGACCGATCTTGGAGGACTTCAAACTTTTCCACCACAGTTTTATACGACCCGTTCATGACATAGTAGTCTATCAAACATAAAAGTAGGGGTTCTGAGTTGAGCAAACGCTTATTTCCCTCAATGCCACTGAAATAATGTCTGAAAATTTGACTGATCTCCACGTCTTTCTTTTCATTCGTGAAAGCCGTCAAGGCAACATGCAAAAATCTCTCGTTTGATCTATCTTTGAGGTCCAAATTCAAAACATTTTTTTCGAAATCCAGCACCAAAAAGTTGCAAACCTCAGTTGAGCGACCTGTAGAAACTAGCTTTAACATGAACTTACCAATCCATACCCTGTTACCATTCTGGCTAGCCAAATCATAGAAATTCGCCAAAAATAAGTCCAAAACATACATATTGCTAGTTGAAATCAAGTAGTCTGCAAATTGATTCAAGATATGATCATTTGTCAACAATTGGCTCGCATTTGCCTTGAAAAATTTAAAGAGTTCGATGTTAACTTTGTCATTCTGCAATTCGATCAAAGAGCACAATAGATTGATTGTAGTATTTTGATCAAGCTTCAGATCAATAATTCTATGGGCAAAATCTGCAACATTGATGATGGTTCCCTTTTCAAGAATATCCATCACAGTGTTTCTGTTGATGACGATGCTCCACGTCAAGTGGTTAAAGCTATACCCTGACTTAAAAGCTTCCAAGAATTTTTCCAGGCCGTTGGCATAACTAATGTTGAAGTAGGCCGACAAGTCCAACTGAGCAGCTTTGTTGCCAATTTCCAGGGGATCGAATTCAAAAGAGCTTTCTATGTTTAACGCCGCAGCTGCATCAATAATATCGGTAGTAACGCTTTCCAAGGAAGCTTCGTTAAATAACGCTCTGAAAGATGCGTACAATTGCTTCTTAAATTGAACAAGATCAGGAGAAAACTCGATATAGTGATTGGCTGGATCTTCCAATTGGTTGACCAAACACGACTTGAATTGCAATACTTTAAACGCCTGGTCGGGGCGGAAACTAACGCGCTTTTCAGACGCCATAAAATATAAGCAGATTGACATCAAGCCATACATGTTATCGGTTTCAAGGGAAAATCTCGTGAATGCACCCGACACGAGAGTGGAGTTCAAGAGAAGGTCCAAGTTGGAGCCATTTTCAGTCAAGAGAAAAGCAATATGCTCGCTCAAAAACTTGTTAATCTCAGTAGATGACTGAGAGTAGTGGCTTCCTTGTTGCTCCACAAAACTCCACAAAAGGTTGCAGTAGTAAGTATTATCGTAAGCGACAACACCGTTGTAAAGGTAAAGACACAACTTCTTGGAAACGTTCCAGTTGCTCACGACATGGTCCTTAAGTAACACTTCTTTCAACAATCTAGATATTTTGGTGTGATCATTCAAGTCAAGACTGAGAGAAAGCAAAAAATCTCTACAGTTGACCTTGCCCTGGTCGTGCGATTGAGATAATGCAAGAATTTCAGCCAGGAAGTCCTTTCTGATGGCAGCGTATTCGTAGAGCTCCCAAATCTTCTTGTACAAAACTAGTTGCTCTTTTGAGATACTATCTTTTTCTTGAGCAGTCGACTTCTCCACCTCCAACACTGAATATCTGTTAATGAAGCCATTGATCATGGTATTAAAAACATCGATTGAAACCTCGGGGATGTAAGGAATCAGCTTAAATGTGTGGAGCAAGTTGTATGCTCTATGCAAATCTTCAGGTTTACCAGAGGCCATGATAGCATCGAGGTAGGTAGAGATTAACTGCGATACCTTGGATTTATGAGCAGGCAATCTTGATTGATCTCCCCCCGTTTGTGTTTTGTAGTCAAGCAAAATTTGGTCCAAGAACCTCGTTGCCATAGGCAAATTGCCGTTGGAGATCAATGCTTGAATCAAGGAAGAGTAAACATCAAACTCCAGCATCTTCAATTGTGGAAAGGACACGCAGGCATCCTTGTAGCTTTCGAAAACACCAGAGACAAAATGGTATGTTTGTTTGCTGTCCAGAAGCATGCCCAACGCCTTTAAATTCTTGCTGAGAGAGATGAGGCCAGAGAAAAAACGAGCGTCTTTCACCTTCATATTTTTGAGCGAAATCAAGCGTTCCGCCACCGGTTTTGTCACGAAGTTGGGAAGAGCCGAAAGGGCGCTCACCATATTGGGCAAAATGGTATCAGAGTCGAGTTCTCGGTACTCCTTAATGGACAAATACAACTCTGCGCCGACCTGGCAGAACTGATTGGACTGCACAAGTGCTTTGTGGTACTCATCCGTTGGAATTTTGGGTGAAGAGCCAATGGAAATGGCGTCAAGCGCACCTTTGAAAAGAGCAGAGAGAACTATGTTGAACGTGTCGGTATTGGGTTTGAAAGCTGGGTCGCGAGCGCACACGGCGAGAAAGTCTTGGTAT
This sequence comes from Clavispora vitiphila, assembly GCA_030557995.1. NCBI lineage: Eukaryota > Fungi > Ascomycota > Pichiomycetes > Serinales > Metschnikowiaceae > Clavispora > Clavispora vitiphila. The sequence continues at coordinate 224,450 of JANIJR010000014.1, forward strand.
ACTGTCAACAAGCACGTGAGCTTCGACTCGAGGGCGCTAAGGGACTTTTGGCTGTCTAACTGGCGCATGCAAATGGACTGTAACACAATGTTGTACTCGTGCACTGAAGGAAGCGTAATTTCGTTTCTTTTCAAGCCCTGGTAAAGCGGATAGATGACATCCAAGTCCGCGGGACACAGATGTGCCGAGAACACCGCCACAATCTTGTCCAGCTGGGACTTTTGAAACGACACCAGAAAAGGCACTTCCCTCTCTTCCTCTTCCGTTAGTTCTTCGGAAATCTGAGCCGAGGTGGAGAAACTGCGACTACCCAGTCGGAAAAGACCGCGTGGGCGCACAAGGGACCATGTGGAGAGAAGATCCCGCAGTACCGTCTTAAGTTCAGAAATGCATTTGTTGAAGTCCTGGTTCGCCTTGGATATAAAAAATTCCGGGAAAAACTGGCGCGAAGCTTTAGGAACGAACATCACAATCACTGGGGCAGTTTGTTCTCGTGGCGCATGGTCTTCCCGCTTGAGTTCATGGTTTAGGATTGTGAAGTAAATGCCATAATGACCGTTGGATAAAGATAACAGGCGATGGCTCGAAGGGTGGGGGTCTTCCAGCTTCCAATGAGAGGTCTTTCCTCGTGAATAGACGGAAACCGCACTATTATTGAGATACGGGGCCGAAGACTGGAAAAAGCGGACGTATTCCCCGTTGGCACCTTTTACGAGTCTGACGTGCATCGTGGTGGAGGAGACGAACTCTCAGGGTGAAGCAAAACGAGACAGGGCAGAGGGATCGAGCCAAAAGAAGGGTGAAAAGAGAACCGCGGGCAAATTAGCAAATCAATATGTCGCAGTTGAAAACTGCGTCTAGCGAAAAGTAGTCAATGAGAAGTCGGGTACTGCACACGCGCGGTTTTGCCTCACTCCGGAACATACCGGGTGCTCCGAACAGCCGCAGAACCACAAATTCAGCCGGTACAATCCCGGCGTGATTTGGTTGCTTGGGACTCTCTGACACACCCCAAGTTGCTCACCGGGAAGCTCCACAATCACATCCGCGCCTGACCCATTGCTACCGCAGAGACGAAACTATCTTCACGTGATGTGTGTCGCGTGACATGCGCACGCGGGCCTATCTGGCGGGCCCATCTTCCGGCAAGAATGGGTCGATAATCTAGTGCAGGTTAACCGATGAAAAATAAATCAATAATCCGGAGTAGAGAAGACAGAGAATATGGGGAAAGTGCGGGGTCGGGAAAATGGACATGAAAGGTTTTCGTGAGTCCACCGGACATTAGTCCAGCCTCATTTGCCATCTGGGGATGCGGAAGGCGCGGCGTCGGCGTTAAGGGCTCATGTAACCAGAGGCCAACGGCCTACAGTCGCAAATAAATCAGCGCACGCTTGGCGGGTTTGTATTGTCTTGCTGTCTATAAATGGATGTGGTGTGCAGTTTTGGGTGGTGCCTTGCTAGTGCTCCGTCAACAGGAGCTCGATTGCTCGGCGTAGAAGCTCGTCCTCGTCTGCTGTAGTTGCTTCCGGGGAGGTGCTGGGTGCGGGGCCCAGCGCACCAAGAGGAGTCCATTCGGGGGCATTCTGTTCTAGTGCGGCCCACCGGTCGGACTCCAGGGCGTGGCGCAGCATTTCGAGGGCGTACTCGAGGTCAGCGAGCTCCGCGAGTTCCGCCAGGCTCTCGTCGTTGCTCGCTCCAGCCGTGGCCGCGGTCTCCGCCTGCGCTTGCCGCAGCATTTCGAGCGCCAATGCAAGCTCGTCATCGTCCTCGGCCCGGTGGTGGTAGCTAGCCGAGAGCGCCATGGCCATACGCAACTCGTCCTGCTCTGACTCGTACGCGGTGCCGTTGAACTTGTCGGCGCGCATCTCGCTCTGGTGCTGGTGGTGCTGCGACAAGTCCCAGTCATCCATCTGGGCGCGGATGGCGTGCTGGCGTGCGCGGCGCAGCGCAGTGTCCACCGCCTGCGGCGTGCTGGGCCGTTTGGCCACGACTGCGTCGCCGTAGGAAAAGTGTTGCACCACGTCGCCACACACCACCACCCCCAGCGCGCCGGGCCCAAGCTGGATCGCCAGCACCGGCGCGACTCCGTTGCGCGTCAACCGCCGGGTGACGGCCGCGCCCTCGCGGAGATACCGGCCCAGGTGCGAGTCGTAAAAGTGTACCCACCCGGCGGCCACTGCCACCGCCACCACACTGCTGTCAACCGCCACCTTGGTGTAGGCCTCCAAGCCGCGGGGCGCACGCGCGTCAGAAAATGGCAAGATGTGGCACTGGCGCCGGAGCGGACCGCGTGCCCTTATGTTGTACACCGCCGCACTGCCATCGGCCATGGCCACTGCCAAGAGCCTCCCGTCACCACCAGCAACAGTAGAGGCGCGAGCGCCCGCGGCATCAGTGGCGCAGTGCTGTAGTGCGCTGTGCACCACCGGCGTCTCCAACCGCGCCTCCACCACGCTCCAGCCGTACTCAGTGTCGCAGCCCGGATCGGCGCGGACCACACGCACCGATGCATCGTGCGCAATTGCAACCGCATCGCCGCCAAAGTCCACGTGGCACGCGGCCGAGGTGTCGATTTCCGCGCCGTGGGCAACCGTGAGTTCAGGCGCCAACGTGGAGTACAGGACGATGCGCACCGCATGGGACGTGACCACCCACACGCGCAGAAGAAAGTCCGTGGTCATGTAGACTGGAGCCTCACCCGGGAGGAGTTCAAGCGCGGTGCGGCGCAACATCTCCCCCGCCACGGTCCACACACATAACTTGCCCGCGACGTCCACAGTGGCGATGTCGCCGCGCACCGAGGGCGAGCCGCCCGCTCGGCGCACGCGCACCAGCACCACGCGCTCCGGCGGGACCGCCTCAGCGCTCGGGTCCGCCTCAGAGCTGGGGTCGAGGAGGTGTACGACCGACAGCCTGTTCAGGGATGCGGCGGTGGCGGTAATCAAATTTTTGACGAACATCAAGCCGTGGGCCGTGCCCACACAGAGGTGGGTATAGCTCGCGTCGTAGGCCGAGATCCTGGTGAAGCGGAGGTTTTCGGGAATGAACACCTGGTTTTTGCCCAGCACCAACGCACACAGCGCAAGCGAGCCCAGCACGCGCGAAAACGTCATGAGCCGGTCGTGGACAAAGTCTGCCTCCACAAACTCCACCGACCCAAACTGGCTGTTGACCAACAGGTACAGGTGCGTGCGCGCCTTGGCCTTCGTCCAGAGGCGGGTGCGGGCGACGCGGCCAAAATACTCTGCGAGCCACGTGGGCAGGCGAGTGACCGACGCAAACGAGTCGCCGGTGCCAAACCGGTTGCGAAATGCGCGCGTCCACACCGCCTTGTCCAGCGCGGCGTAGTTCCATCGCCGGCACACAAGCCGGAGGTCCTTGAGCTCGGCCGGCGAGAGGAGCGCAAAGATGTCCACGAGGATCTCGAGCGGGAGATCGTGGATGGAGACGGTGGCGGGGCGAGGTGCCGCTGGCGCGCGCACACTGTTGCCCAAGGCGTCTGTGCTGTCACGCTGGGCCGTGGTGCCAAAACTGGCTGCGTGCGCGCCCTGTAGTTGTGCCTCGGGTCCGTTTTGTGCCATGGTAGTTTGCAGCGGGAAAACGGCAGGTTCGAATTGCAACACTGGCGGTTAGCTCTACCACAACAGTCAGGTGTAATCTGAAAGGGAGTGATGGTTCTATATTTGGTGTGTTGCAACACTGGACGATGTGGTGATCTGATGTATCTGGTGTTCCAATTTATCTGGGTACCTCCTCCTATTAATTTGGGTACCTTCTCTTAATTTGGGTACCTCCTCTTAATTTGGGTACCTCCTCTTATTTATCTGGGTACCTTAATAATCTGGGAACCTCTTCCTATTAATTTGAGCACCTCCTCTTATTTATCTGGGTATCTGCTCTTTTATCTGGGAGCCTGCTCTTACTTATCCGGTCTGGGTATGTGTCTGAGAAGGGGAATAGGCGTGATTGTCTAATGGATTTGAGGCTGTATTGGGTTCTGGTGGCTGCTCGTCAACCGGTTTCTAGCAATTATGGGACGTTCTCTCCGGTGAATCTATACCTCCTGCTCCTCTCTGGGGCTTCTCCGCTCTTCGTTCTCGTGGTGGCAATCACGCATCAGAGCGTGTACCAAAACCCGCACACCATATTGCGTACTGCAGATACGCCACGGCTCACTTCCACCAAGCACCGAGCCATGTCCTCCGCCCCGCCTCAATCCCTGACGACGAGCACTCACATTTGCCCAGAGCGCCTCCATCGGCCGCTTGTCTTTTTTTCCTGCCGAAATACCCCGGCGCTTCTCTGCTTGCAACCCGCCGAACCCGCGTCTATGTGCAGTCGCGGTCTCCACCATTTCAAAATTTTTCACCGTATTCCTCCACCTCATAGCCATGGCCGAACCTACCCCGACCGCGGCCGAATCCCCAGAGGCGGTGAAAGAGGTTAAGCTCAGAATCCAGCTTCCCTCCTGCATCGAGTCCCCCATCAAGTTTGTCGAGACCCTCCACACGTTGCAAGAGACGATTTCCGATGTGAAAGAAGCATTGGCTGCGACTTCCGTGTTGAACAGCTTGACCAACTACTCGCTCGTGCATGGCGACGTGAGAATCACCGAGGACTTTGACGACTTCGCTTCGTTGTCCGAGGTGCTTGGCGACATCTCCGGCGATGTGGCCCTCCGTTTGGTGGAGAAGCCTTACACCTTGAAGAGTGTGCACGAACACCTTCTCCGGTTCAGAGAAAACATCGGCTTGAACTTTTTCGACTTTGCTGCGCGCCAGGCGGGCATTGCGGCCGGCGGCTCCAAGTTATCTGCGCTCGGATTGAAGGATATCGAGCTTCAGAAGGAGGACGCCGAGGAATCGAAGGAAGAGTCCAAGAACGAATCGCCGGAACAGGCCGAGTCCGAGTCCACTGAGTCCGAGTCCACCGAATCCGAGTCGGCCAAGTCTGCGCAATTGCAGAAGTACGCCGTCAATGACGCTGAGAAGGCCGACATCAGGGCCACTGTTGGTGCCTTGCTCGACTCCACCACCCCAGACTTGGCCAAGCACGCATTTGCCGAAACCGTCTTGTCCAAGTGGAAACTTCCTATCAAATCGCTCTCTTTGTCCCAGTGGAACCCTGTGCCACAACAACAACGTACCAAGGGCGACTTGTTGTACCTCACCTTGACCACGTTGGAGTCAGAAACGTTCTCCATCACCTGTCATGCATCCGGCTTTTTCGTGAGCAGATTGTCTAACGCCCACTTCAACCCTGCGGTCAAAATCAACGAGAAGGGCGTGACTCACCGCCAATACGTGTTGTACAACTTGGTGTCGGAGTTGTCTCCACTTTTCGCCAAGACCATCGCCGCCAACAAGGAGGTGTTGTCCGCTGCGTCGCAGTTTTCGGAGTCGTACTTGATTCCTTCCCAGAGCCCCTCCGCCTACCCATGGTTGGTGACCGAGTCGCAATTGGCGGCCCAGACCGCTCCTGACGCCTCTAGAGTACAGGTGCCTTTGCTTGCCAACGGCGTGGACGGTGCTGAGCTCGTCAAGGACTGGAACGATGAGTTCCAAGGAATCAAGGAGTTCCCACGCGACTCGTTCAATGAGCGGTTGTTGCGCGACAAGTTGCTCAATAAGTACATCCAGGAGTTCAACTCTGTTGCTGTCGCCACTGCCGTTTCCATTGTCAACGGCAACTTGGTGCCGTTGAACCCCAACGAGCCTCGTGACAAGCACATCTACTTGCGCAACAACATTTTCTACTCCTTTGGCGTCAACGCCACCGGAGCTCATGATGCTACTGGCGGCGATGAGGCAGCGCGCTACTGCTTTGGTAAGGACTTGGCCACCGTCAAGTTGTTGAACCGTGTGGACGCCCCAGGCGTGTGCAATTTGCTCTCGTGTATTGTGGACTACTTGGGTGAGCGTGTGGTTTGTCAGGCTCCTGTGCCTGGTGTGTTTTCCGACCAGGCCGACGACGAGGGCAACCCGATCGACAAGGTGGCCTACGGCTTGTCTTTGGAGGTCAACGAGGTCAAGACCAACGCCAAGTTCGATGAGGTTTTGAAGCCCATCGCCGATGCGTTCCATTTGAAGCCACACAAGGTGGAGCAGGAATCTGGCGCAGCTTCTGAATCAGACTTGCTCGTGTCGAAGGACACAAAGGGCATCTTTGGCACTGACGGCAGAAAGTACCTCATCGACTTGTACAGAACCACGCCGCTCGACATTGACTTCTTGGACGCACACTACGATGGCTCCGACTCGTCCTACCCCCACAAGGAGGCATCCTTGAGACATGAGGCTGTCGAGGAGTGGTACAAGCGTAAGGCTGCGGCGGTGTTCAAGGTTGAGACCGAGCGTTTGGAGAAGGAGGGCAAGTTGGATGGCAAGGACAAGCCGCAAGTGGCTATTCCATACGACCAGCTCAACATTAACCCTGATGCCTTTACCGGTGTCAACGAGTCGGCTGATGACCAGCGCGACGTGCGGGACTTGTCTGAGTTCGTCAAGAAGCACTTGGTGCCAGAGTTTTTGGACGACGTTTCCAAGAACGTGGCACCATTTGACGGTGCGCAGTTGACTGACTACATGCACAAGAGCGGTATCAACATGAGATACTTGGGTGTGGTGGCCACCGAGGCTGCTGTGCGCGTGGCTGCTCAAACTTCTGAGATGGAACAGACGATTCAAAAGAATGAGGCTGAGATTGCCAGAAGAGCGGAGGAGGCGAAGGAGGAGAAAAAGGAGGAGAAAAAGGAAGATGAGAAGGATGAGAAGGACGACGAGAAGAAGGAGCCTGAGCCATCTGCGGCCACCTTGATTCCTGTGGTGGCCAACTTGACCGCTTTGGAGAAACTCTCTGTTCAGGAAATGATTGCGAGAGCAGTCAAGCATGTGGTGCGCCAGCAAGGCCAGACTGTGCCCGTAGGCTTGAAGCCCCACTTTGTGGTGCATGTGCACAACTGCTTGTTGGGCCGCAACGTTAACGATGTTCCTGTTGTTGCTATTGATGACATCACCAAGTCTCTTTTCAACGCGGCGGACTTGGAGTTCACCAACTTGACTGTCGGCAAAGTGACCGCGCTTGTGGAAAAAGAGGTTTTTATCCGTTTCAGATACACCTTGCCTGCCAACTGGGTTGCGTCGGTCAAGCCATTACCTTTGCTCAGAGAAATCGCCCACAAGGTTGGTATCCAATGGAAGGCACAGCCATACCATTTTACTAAGGAGGCTTTCGATGCCGCACAGGTGCCAGCCGCTCCTGAACCTGTGGTGGACACCAAGAAGAAGGGAAAGAAGAAGCATGCTCCAGTTGTGGATGAAGTTGTGAAGCGCACTGACGTGTTCGCTGTCGACGATCTCGTCAACTTTGTGCCTTTGGTCAAGGACTCGAGCTTCAGATGTTCGTTTGTTGACGAAATCTACGAAACTGCCCGTGTTCAAATCAACGAGGGCGAGAAGGAAGTGGGTTTGGCGCTCTTGGCCGAGTTGGTATCGTTCTACCAGCAAATCTACGGTAACGTGCACTTGGAGACAAGTAACTTCTACTCCACTTTGGCGCAAATCTACGTTGAGTGCAACATGAACGCCGAAGCGTCGATCGTGTCGCGGAGAGCCGCGATCTTGTACGAGAGACTCACCGGTATTGACAGTTACGAGACCATCAACGCATACGTCAAGGCGTCGTTCTACGACTCGCTCAACAAGGACCACGTTTCTGCGTTCAAGTTGAACACCAAGGCGTACGAGGACTGGAAAGTGGTTTACGGAGCAGACCACCCCAACACCGTCAACACCTTGTCCAGTTTCGGTACGATCATGCAAGAGATGAAGCTTTCCGCCGATGCCAAGCGCTTTTTCGAAAGAGCCATCGAGCTCTCTTCGCGTTTGAACGGCGCTGTGAGTGACATTACTGCCATCATCAGACATCGTTTGGCCATTTTGCTTGTGCAAACCAACGACTTCCAAGGTGCGTTGGAGCAGTTCCAGGAGGCCGGTTCCATTTTCGCCAAGGTTGTTGGTCCAGATGACGCTCTTTCCAAGGAGTGTGCCAACTTCTCGGCTAACCTCACCACCTACTTGTTGTACACCCAGCAACAGCTTGCGGAGAAGAAGAAGCAGTTGGCGCAACAGGGTAAGAAGGGTAAGGCAGCAGTGAAGCCTCAGGCGGCCCCAGCCAAGTCCAAGAAGTCTAAAACCCCGGTTTCAGACCCATCGATTGCGTCAAAGTCGGTGGACGAGATTTTGCAATTCATTGAGGGCGGCCTGGGCAAGAAGATGAAGAAGAACAAAAAGTAATGTATTTAGTTAGAAGCACCTGTCCATAGTCAAGATTCTATTAGTTACGAAGGCGTAAACCGAGGTAATGGCGACTGAGAATTATACAGTTTTGCTGTCGTGAGGTTTGTTTGAATGTGTTTTTTTTTTTTTTTTTTTCTCTCTTGGAACGGGACAGCTTCCAACTACACCCTCCCATGACCATTGTTCTACTTCTTAGCTCTATCATTCACCATATAGCCATACTTAGCTTCGTTGCTTATCATTCACCTTACATCCGTACTCTACTTTATCATTCACCTCTATTCATACTCTACTTCGTCACTTGTCCTCATTTTTGAGAACATACTCGATCAGCACCTTTCCCATGTACGCGTCGCGGCTCTGAATTCCCGCTTTCAAACGAGTCTCGAGATCACTGAGGTGCGACAAGGTGTTGTTTGGCTGGGCCTCCACCTTGAGAAAAAGGGTGGTGCGTGCACCCGCAGTCAAGACCGAAAGATCCGCCAACATCACCTCCAGTGCGCCTACTGCCTGTGCCGCCACCAGGAGCTCTTGGTCGACCATCAGCTTGACCTCGGCGTATTTCAGGTCTGTGCGAGGCAAACCCCGGTCCAACAACTCAAGCGTTGCCTCGCGGAACGTAGACCAGCCGGCATTGAGAATCAACACAGACACAAGCAACCCGCCCACGGCATCAAGCCACGAGACACCAAAGAGGTATCCTCCCGTCACGGTGACAAACGCCACGCCTGCAGTCAACGAGTCCACACGGTGGTGCCATGCATTGGCCACAAGCACCTTGGAGTTTGTCTCTGCGGCCACGCTCATCGTCTTGCGAAACAACAACTCCTTGACACCAATGGATGCGAGCGCAAGCCACGCTGCATTGAGGTTGGGCAAAGGAGTTGCCACCTCGTGCGAGTGCGAGTGCGAATGGCCCTCGGTGGGCGCGTCAAACGTGGCGTGCGAGTGCGAGTGCACTTGGAGCACCAGCAAGTAGTCGTAGATGTGCGAGGGCAACAAAAACTCGAAGATCAGAAGAAGCGAGCTCCAGCCCACGGTGAAGCCGGCAAACAAAAGCACTCCGCTGACCAACATCGTGCCCATCGACTCGATTTTGCCGTAGCCCAACGGGAAGCGGTCGACGGTGCCGCGCTTGTTGGCCACGTTGACGGTGGCCAAGGTGAGAAAGTCGGCCACCAAGTCCAGCAACGAGTGGATGGCATCCGCCACCAACGCCTGCGAGTGGAACACGACGCCTCCAACGCCTTTGGACGCGGCCATCACCACGTTGACCGCGAGTCCGATCCAGGTGATACGCACGGCGGGGTTGGAAAGGGATCGCAGGGTGAGAAGTTCGTTGGGGCCGTGCGAGTGCGAATGCGAGTGGAAAAGGCTGTGGGAGTGTGTGTGCGAGTCGTGGGTGTCGTGGGTGTGGGTGTGGGAGTCGTGGGAGTGGGAGTGACTGGATTGTTCAGATTCCACATGAGAGTGGGAGGGCAGATCGCCACTGGAGTGCGAGTGCGGACTGGACGAGGGGCTTTCCTTGGCCCTAGGAACTGACGACGTCATGATATGTCGAAGAGAAAGAAGAGACGCCAGGCGGGGCAAAAGGAATCCTGCGCGACAAATGTGGTGACGCCCGAACAATGAAAAAAGCATGAGGTGAAGTCGGGCGCGGGGCGAGTTGCGATCCGTGCCTCCGCGCTCGCACCTCCTGCACTAGGCTGGAGTGCGGTCGGCCAGTCTTAAACTGCCAAGTGTGGCTGTGGTTGCTGTTTGGTGCTTCTCTGTTTTAGGTGCTTTGTAGTGTTCTGGGTGGCAAGAGGTTGCAGAACGGTGGCTGGGATCAATGTCTGAGCCGGAGGGTGAGCCGGAGGGCGAGCCGGAGGGTGAGCCGGAGTCCATACACTCTATACCGGAGACATCCAGCAGTAACTCACTGTCGTTTCCTCTGATAGATGGTCGACATTGAGCAAATATGCCTCTTGCACCAGATCATCCACTAGATCACTTTAACTAGACCACTGGACTAGACCACTAGACCCAGACCACTAGACCCAGACCACCAGATCACTTTACCTAGACCCAACCACTAGATCACTTTAACTAGACCACCAGATCACTTTAACTGGACCCAGACCACTAGATCACTTTAACTAGACCACTAGACCCAGACCACCAGATCACTTTTCCTAGACCACTAGACCCAGACCACCAGATCACTTTTCCTAGACCACTAGACCCAGACCACCAGACCACTAGACCTAGACCACTAGACCCAGACCACCAGATCACTTTACCTAGACCACCAGATCACTTTAACTGGACCCAGACCACTAGATCACTTTAACTGGACCCAGACCACCACATCACTTTACCTAGACCCTCCAGGCTGTGTCGTGAAAATACTCGACAACCGCAACCGACGCGCTCGCACACACCAATTGATTCCATCTCTTGCATTTACGAAAACAACCGCTCTACTGCTTCCGTGGTCGTGATCGGTTCCACCTCTGCTTCCGGTTCCGGCCCACGTTTGATTCCAGGCCGAACATACGGCTTCTCGGTGGCACCTTCCCATTCTTGCCCCCATTTAGGGTCGTCCATCAACTCGCGAAGCTTTCTCAACGCAATGGACTTGCGCTGCGACGACCGGAGCCTCGAGCGAATGTCGTCCGAGGGCCGCCGCGTATGCATAAAGTTGCAGTGGTCTCCTCGCGTGCACTGGTTGTTATCGTAGGCGCGGCAGTTGGCTTCGCCAAAGTTGCACACGGGAGACAACTCGCAGTAGACCGGGCGGCCGCCGTACCATTCCTGGTTCAACAGTGCCACTGCCTTGTCTGCGGTTGCAGTCGAAGAGAAACGCACATAAACGTTCCCACAAAGATGGAAGTTTTCGTTCTCGCAAACCACAACCATCTCTACCTCGCCTTCCTGAGCAACACGCTTGTATACGTCGGCGTAGAACCGGTCAAATTCCTCGGATGACATTTTCGCCTGGCCGGTTCCAGCAGCGTACAAGTTGGCAAGAAGAACCGTTTTGGACTCCGACGGACGCACATGGCGACGCGAGCACTTATCTCCGTGACGACAAGCACCGATTTTTTGGTAGAAGGTGCACACAGTTTGAGAGTCCATGATGCTGGGGTACGATGAGGTGCTAGTGAGATGGTTACAATGTCGCGCCTGGGTGCGCCTGCGTGCATGAGACCAACCTGGAGGTGCCAAAATGTCGCCTGCGGCCTAGTCCACCTTTGCTTGCACCACCTTTGCTTGGACTGTACCACCTCTCGAGGAGAAGCACCCTCGAAGACAACAACTCTGTGCTGCGGGTTATGACACCGCCCTCGATATTATCGCTTTACTGCAAGTAAGTGACACCCCGCGGTTGCAGCCTAAAAGCATGTTACTACTTTATAATTGTAAGCCTATCCGAAGCCTCCGTCGGTTTCTTCAACCCGTGCTACCTAAGCCGACGCCGGGAATCGTTGCCGCCATTATTGGGGCGGCGTATACTGCCAAATGTACGGGTTTGTTGCCGGCCCACCTCGCGTTGTGTCACGGTAGAGCCGAAACCCACGTACTACTTTTCTTTTACTGATTCACAATGTGGTTGCTGAAACCTCGAGTGTGGAAATCCGCCTTTCCATCCGTGTAAATCCGTAGAATTCGCACATGAAGCTCATGAGTTTTTGTTTTCGACACAATTGTGTTTGCGGAGAGGAAAACCGCGAACGTGAGAATCACCCAGCAGATTAAACTGAGAATTTTTTTTTTCAAACTAAACTAAAAATTATATTAATTCGTTTGCGTATATGTTCTATTCGAGCCAAGATCACCAGCCCATTGCAAGCACGATCGGTCTCCCAATCATCTCCATTGCCATCGACTCCAAACACGTACATCGATCCAGCCTACACTACAGCTAGAAATAATGCGCTATTTTCATATACACAGTGCGCTTAGAAGCAGAACACCTGGTCTGAGGCATCTGACTTCATGGTGGTTTTCTCCCAACCCAACTCGGCCGTAAGGTCAATGAGAAGCTTCTTCATCTCCGGTGGGCCACAGACAAAAATACGGTTGTCTGGAGACACAGCAGGCATGTGCTGTTCAAGCATAGACTTGGTGACGTAGCCAGTGGAGCCAGACCAGTCCTCAGGAGGGTAGGTCAAGGTGTAGTGGACCTTGAAGTTTGGGTATTTGGAGGCAATCTCGTCCAACTCGGAGCGCAACAAAATGTCGTTTTCTGTTTCGTTGGCGTAGAGCAACGTCACCTTGGTGGTATCCTCCGGGGTGGTAATGACCTTGGTGATGACCTGCAAAATCGGGGTGATACCAGAACCACCAGCCACCAAACCAATCTCCTTGGCCATGTTTGTTTGGTACTCCAATCTGCCCACAGGGCCACGGAACTTGACGGTTTGGCCCTCTTTCAACATGGCAAAACGCTTGGACACCTTGCCGTGGGGGTATGACTTGACCAAAATGTCGAAAAAACCAGTGTCAAACTCGTTCGAGATGGGAGAGTAGTATCTGATTTCGTCCTTGCCGTCCACGTCCATGCAGCACGCCACATGGTGGCCGGTGGGAAGATGGAGCACCTCGTCTTCATGGTTCAACTTGAAACGGTAGATGGCGGAGTTCTTCGAGATCACGGTTTTGTCGATCAACTCGAGGTCGTTCCATTTCACCGGATCGATCGAGCGGCGTCTGTTCCACGCCTCGTAGAACTTGAACGAGCAAAGCACCGCCACAAACGAAAGAGTGTAGGGCAAGTATTGGTAGTCGATGATGCAGGTTCCCACAATGACAAGGGCAATTGGAATGTAGATTCCGTGGAGCGGCTGCTTCAACAATTCTCTTTTATCCTGAGGGTCCGACATGAGGAGGTTGGGTATCACCGGTAACGAGCGTCTTTTTCTGCCCAAACCGCGCTTTCCGCGATGTTAACCTGCACACAGCCAGACATGGCCCGCACTTTCCGCGATGTCAACCTGCACCCACGGCGGCTCCGACAGTTTAGTAATACCTGTGGCGGAACCGAATGCTCTACGCAGGGGGAAACAATATATTTATTAACGGGCCTTTGCCGATGTAGAAGTAAACATTGCTCTACGCAGCCAACGAAACTCTCAGGGGTATACCGGGTACGATCTAGTACTCCTCTTCTTCTTCTGGGAAAGAGTCGGTGCCAACCTCCTCGTAGTCTCTTTCCAAAGCGGCCAAGTCCTCTCTGGCCTCGGTGAACTCTCCCTCCTCCATTCCTTCGCCCACGTACCAGTGCACGAACGCTCTCTTCGAGTACATCAAATCGAACTTCTTGTCGATTCTCTTCCACGCCTCGGCAATGGCAGTGGTGTTGGAAAGCATACACACAGCTCTCTTGGCAGAAGCCAACTCCGAGCCTTCAATGGCAGTAGGAGGCTGGTAGCAGATACCAATCTTGAACCCAGTAGGACACCAGTCCACCAACTGCACCGTCTTTTTCGCCTTGATTTGCGCCACAGAGTCCAGCACGTCTCTGGTGACAACATCACCACGGTACAACAAGCAGGTGGCCATGTACTTGCCCATTCTAGGGTCACACTTGACCAACTGGTTTCCGGGCTCGAAACATGAGGCGGTGATCTCAGACACAGAGTTGGACTCGTGGTTCGCTCTGACCTTGGAGAACACTGGCGCGTACGACACCAATGGGAAGTGGATTCTTGGGTAAGGCACCAAGTTGGTCTGGAACTCGTTCAAGTCCACGTTCAACGACCCGTCGAATCTCAACGACGCAGTGACCGAAGACACAACCTGCGCAATCAAGCTGTTCAACGAGTCGAAGTTGGGTCTGGAGATGTCCAAGTTTCTGCGGCACATGTCGTAGATGGCCTCGTTGTCCACCATGAACGTACAGTCCGCGTGTTCCAAGGTGGTGTGGGTTGTCAACACCGTGTTGTAAGGCTCAACCACCGAGGTGGAAACCTGAGGCGCAGGGTAAACGGCAAACTCCAACTTGGACTTTTTGCCGTAGTCAATGGACAACTGCTCCAAGAGCAAAGAGCCCAAACCGGAACCAGTACCACCTCCCAAAGAGTGGGTGAAGAGGAAACCTTGCAAACCGTCACACTGGTCAGACATTCTTCTGACTCTGTCCAAAACATCGTCCAAGATTTCTCTGCCCACAGTGTAGTGGCCTCTGGCGTAGTTGTTGGCCGCGTCCTCCTTACCGGCAATCAACTGTTCGGGGTGGAACAAGTCTCTGTAGGCACCAGTACGGACCTCGTCAATCACATTTGGTTCCAAGTCGACATACAACGCTCTGGGAACGTATTTGCCGGAACCGGTCTCGGAGAAGAAGGTAGAAAAGCCCTCTTCGCCGCCCTTGGGTCTGTCCAAGCCGTCCTGCAAGTAACCGTCAGGTCTGATTCCGTGTTCTTGGGAGTACAACTCCCAGCAAGCATTACCAATTTGACAACCGGCCTGACCGACTAAAAAGGTTAGTATAGGAAGAGAAAGTGTATGTCTTGAGATATGGAGAGGAAAACTCATGGACCATGGATTTGGATTTGGATTTGAATTTGGATTTGGATTTGAATTTGGATTTGGATTTGAATTTGGATTTGCATTGGACTCGTAGAATTTGGATCCTTGATTCCGACTTTGGATACTTGAAGTGGATTCATGACTTTATTGATCTGGATTGGATTCGGATTCCCACGGTTTTGGGATGTACAAAATGGAAGGCGTTGTATCTGCTAATCGATGATGAGAAAGGAATTCGGGTATGTTTTCGCTGGCGTGGAGGCGGAATTGGAAGGGTTTGGAGGAGAATATCTAAAGACGAGACGGGGCGCGTAAATAGAATGAGGCATACCGTTGATACTAATGACTTCTCTCATTTCTGATTGTGGCCAAGTGATTAAGTGAAGAGATTGAGAGGCGGTTTTCAGAATGTTTGAGTGTTTACGTTTTGGTAGCGGCACACCGAGGGGGAGACGGTAGAACAAAGGCGTGTTCCCGATTTGGTTGAATTGTACACACACACGTGACGCGGCACGGGGAGGCACGGATGGGACTACTTGTGTACAGTGCTTTAACGGTTCAACTCCAGTCCCAACCAAACGAGACCAGTTCCAACCAGCCCCAATTGTCAAACCTAAAACTCCCATATTCAAATGATGGACCCGAAACAGCTTCGAATCAAGTCATTTGGGTGGCTTAAACTAGAAGACACGAATGAATGTCGGCAATACGTTAATCATCAGCGCAATAAACCGTAACGTGCATAAATGGTTATGGACGATCAGCGAGGTGAAGCGATTTCCTCCTTGAACATTCGTGTTGTACTATTCGTGGACATTTACTGGATGCTGTGGTTGTGGTGTAGTTATAGTGTAGTTATAGTGTAGTTATAGTGTAGTTATAGTGTAGTTGTATAGTGTAAGGTGGTCTATGTAATTCGGACGCAACGATCCAAGAATATATTACGCATATCACATCACTAAGCGTATACTAACATGCGTATACTAACATGCGTATACTAACAAACGTCTCCATGCCTCTTACTTCTTGACCTCGTAGGATCTTTGGAACTTGTCGTTAATGTCAACCAAGTAGTACGCGCCAGTAGCAATGTCGTCGACAGAACCAACAGGCTTGTAGTTCTTTTGCAAGTGGATCTTTTCTCTCATCTCAATGTGGTCCACGTACTCCTGAGGACTTCTCTTGGTTCTGTTGTTGAACAACCTGTTCTCCAAGTCCAACACCTTGGTGATGGGCGAGATGTCGCCCACAACGTTCACCGACATCATGGTGGAGGCAAGACCAGAACCGTAGGAGAAGATGGAAATCTTCTTTCCTTGCAACGCGTCGTTACCAATAAAGTACAACAACGACGACAACGATGTCCAGCACGACGCGGTGTACATGTTACCGGTGTTGGTGGCCAACTTCAACGCAGGCGCCACTCTCTTGGCCGACTCTTCCTTGGCAAGAGTCAAAAACGTCTTTTCCAAAATCTTGTCGGTGAATGTCTGGTCGTAGGTCAAGCCTTGGATGTGCTTCTCGGTCTCGGCGTCCAACTTGCCCGCAAAAGCAGCTGGATTGGCCACATAGTCGTTGTACAACAATCTGGCGAAAGACTTGGTCACCAACTTGCAGGTTGGCACGTGGAACGCCGAGTAGTCAAAGTGGTCCAACACGCCCACGGTGGTGCTTTCCTTCTTTGTCACCTTCTTGCTGTAGTTGCGGTACGCGTGGTCCAACGACTTGGTGTAGCACGACAACGAGAAGTGGCCGTCCACCACGGGGTACTCCGAGGTGAAGTCTGGCTTGTAAAAGTCGTAAGCGTGCTCCATGTGCGAGCCACGGGCAGTGTCAAACACAAGCGGCGCATCTGGACCGATGAGCATAGCCACCGAGCCAACTCCACCCGTGGGTCTGGCAGCACCTTTAGAGTAGATGGCAATGTCGCCGGCAACGACGATGGCGTCTCTGCCATCCCACGAGGAGGACTCAATCCAGTTGACCGCATTAATAACCGCCAGGGTACCACCGTAGCACGCGTTGATGGTGTCCACACCTTCGATGTCGTCGTTGGAACCGAAAAGCTGCATCAACACCGACTTGACGGATTTGGACTTGTCGAGCAAAGTCTCGGTGCCGACTTCCAACCTGCCGATGGAGTTGGGGTCGATGTTGTAGTTCTTCAACAATCTGGAGGTGACGGTCAACGCAATGGAGTAAATGTCCTCTCTGTCAGACACAAACGCCATGTTGGTTTGGCCAAGACCGATGGTGTACTTTCCGGCAGGAATGCCGTCGAACTGTTCCAATTCGGTTTGACTGACATAGTTGGAGGGGACGTAGACCTCGATGGCCTTGATACCGACGTTTTGCACTGGCATTTTTTGCGAAGAAGTGTGGTTGAAAAGTTCACAAACGGCGCGTGCGTCTTTGACCACGGCATAAACGAGCGTACGACAGGACTGCAGATAAGAACACGTTCTACGGGCGGCCGGGGGCACGCCGGGAGATTTGGCAGAGAAGCTATGGACGCATTGAGCTGCGACGAGAGGGGTGGCTACGCTTGCCGGCTGACGACAGGGTTGGCGACGGTAGTGGGGGCTGGTGGAGGGCGTGCGCGGCTCAACAAAATGGTCATGGCGCAGACGCGAATTTGGCACGCTTCGCCCCGGCTAGGCTGGACGGTACTACGCGTTGGCGCCGATTGGCTTTGTCATTACGTTTTTTTCGGTTATTGCGGCTAAACATGCTTGGGTTTGTCTGGGGTGTGTTTTGTGTTTGTTTTGGGTTTTTTCCCGGCGGGTTGACGCGAGAATGCTTCGATATCGACGTCCATGCAGTCTCAGCCGAAACATGGGCTACCACATCAGATTGGGCCACATGAGACACCACATGAGACACCACATGAGACACCACATGAGACAAGTGCATGAGACAACCGCGTGAGACATGGGACAACCACACGAAAATTTCGGCACACAAACATTTTTCTCTGTTGTGGCCCCGTATATTTCGCTATTCCACATTTTCAAAATGAGTGGGACAATGCACCGGATCGTAAATGGCCCCACTGCAATTTGCCGTTTTGGGCAATTCGCACGTCGAAACCAAAAAAGGTACCCATCTGATATACACACCCGAGGTCAATGTAAGAGGTGTGTGACATAGGGAGAGATCAAGACGATGGGCAAAGTTGAAACTAGCGTGGGTTCCGTTAGTAAACACCCATTAGTAAACGCATCTCATTGGACCTAACCTAAGATGCGGAATCTCGTATATACCGAGCCGCTGATGTAGTGATTGATCAGGTCTTAGCGCACCGGGTGGTTAGATACCAAGATTTCAGTACAGCACACTGAACCGATTGCTCTTCTCGCAGGCTCCTGGCATGGACCGGCCAACCGGCTATAAGACCAAAGTCAAACCTTACGTAAGCTCGAACCGTGCCTAGTCTTCAGCTCGGTACGGCTGTTTCTCGCTCTAGCACAGGTCTATATTCTATAACCAGCTGTCCGTCGCCTCCAACGTCATTCCAGAGTCCTAAAATAGACAGACGACAGTCCTGTTCTCCCCGCTTGCGTTGTGCCATCTTGCTAATTGCGCAACACAAGCGTGCCATCACGGTCGTGAACCCCCGGGTTTCTGATGTACGGGTCCAATGCAATATAATTGTCTGAAAGCTCAAAGCTCAAATAGATCTTGTCCCGCAAGTACTGCGAGCTCACCTCCGGGTCGGTGCTCTGCACCCAGCGTCTGGTGGCCTCTAAAAAGCGCGTGTAAAGATCATGCCGTTGGGCAAGCAACTCGTAGTACCCGGCGTCCTTGGCTTTGGGCGGCCTGGTGTGTTCTTCGGTGGGCGGCTTGTAGCTCAAGTCAAACGTGTCCTTTCCGCCCAAATACTCGGGAATGTGCTCCGGCTCGATAAGCTTCGTCAAGTCGTCGTAGCCCTTGGTAAAGTGGATCTTTGCTGCCACCACCGGGTCCAACCAGTTTTTGATCACGCTCCACACCGTCAGAAAGATCCACGGCGCATTGTGCACAATGACAATGCCCAACGACTCCGGGTAGTGGGCCTCGAACATCGACATCAAGAACTTGACCGGCGCATTGTCCGCGTTCTTCATGGAGAAGCCGCTGAGGTCAAACATCACCGAACACGTATCCACCGATTCGTTGACCTCGCGCAAAAACAACCGGCACCACTCAATCACCACGAGGGCAAACTTTTCTGTTTCCGGCAACGGCGAGTCGGCTGCAAAATGTTTGCGTGACTGGAACACGAAAAGCGGGTTCTTTTGCTTGTCCTCGCCGCGAATAAACGATTTGCTGACAGTGAAGTTCTTGATGAACCCCACATCGAGCGTGTCGCCCGCCACATACGCCGGAGCATCGCCCGCAAGGAGATACTCGTTCACGGGGTACTCCTTGACCTTCCAGTGCAAACTGTTGGCGAGCATCTTCATCGCGTCCGAGAGCTGGTACTTCCGGGCCCGAATGAAGCGAAGCACTACGTTGTCGACCAAGTCGTTGCGAGGAAACGAAAAGAACGACCGGTGGAGCACGTGCGGGTCGTACTGGGCCATGAACGGCATGATGTTGCGGTGTGGAGTCACTTTGAGTGCTGGAGGTTCCCCTTTTTCCGCCAAGCGAGTGTCACACGAAGTCTGTGGCGAGAGCACGGAGTACGCGGTGTAAAACGTTTGCACCGACGCCGCGTCTGACGTCTCGTCCGAGCCCCACGTATCATCCGAAGCGTTTTCCTCGGCGAGCTTCGCGAGCCGCGCGCCGTATTGTCTGAGCTCGGCCGTCTCGCCGTAGTGAACGCCATAGATGTGTTTCACGAACTCGGGGACCTCCACCTGCTTGTAAACCTCGCCGCCGCGCGCCAACTGCGTCGCTCTGGCCGCACTTAGGGCCAGGTCCTTCTTGCGGTGGAACAAGGACCGTTTCTTTTTTGCGTGGTCGCTGTGGTTGTCGCAGCCTTTCGTGACGGAGGACGCGACAAACGCCTTTTTGGACTCTATGTCCTCCGCGGGAATGTCAATGTGGTAGCCCCAGTAGTGGAAGAGGAACGCCCAAGCCTGTTTGAGCGAGATTTCCTGGTCCGGATCGAGCGACTGGATGCGGCCGGGCCGGTACTCGACTTCCGAGGGGTATACGGACGGGTATTTCGCCATGACTCCTTGATCAGGAAACGGGAACGAAACTTAAGGTATGAGGTGTATTCCAGTGACCAGCGGCACTATATACGACTACACATTTCCGGTCCGCGCAACGCGGCGCAGGAACATTCGCAGGCGCATTCTGCGCCCGACCGGTGTCGCAGCGGAGGGCAGCCTGCAGTCGCGGTGGACAACGGCGGGTTTGGAATCCGCTGGTGCCAACGGCTGGGGCGGCCCCAGATGCACGGCAATGTGAAACGCGTCGAGGCGTTCTCCGTGTGGAGGTGAAAAGTTGGGGGTTTCCGGTGTCTGCAGTGGCGCCGGAGCCTCTGACTGTGGTATGCTCACAATAGCTGATAGTCAGGCCCAGTAGTTCCAAATTAGGCGAAACATCACGGGAAAGACGGCGACACTCCACAGCACTCTGGACGTCGAATCTAAAATCTCTTTCTTGGACGCATCTGGGCAAACTTCCTGCCTTGCATCGCAAGCGGCGGCGTAAATGGTTGTCCTGGGGCCGAGCCTGGCTGGCCAAATGCAACGGGCGTGTTTTCCCGACTGGCCACTCCAAAACTGCCCGGAGCACTGTTGAAGCCCATGGCCGGACCCATCGCGTTGGGCGTGAAAGAAAATCCGTTGTTTTGGTTTGGGTTGGCGTTTGGGTTGGCGTTAGCATTCACTCCAAACGCGTTGGGCGTTCCTCCCGGAGCAGTGTTGAAGCCGGGCGCAGAAGCTCCAGGGTTAAATCCGCCAAACTGTGGCGCAGGTGCTGCAATGGGCCCATTGCCAAACCCAAACCCAGACGGCGTTACCGAACGGCTGCCGCCAAACTTGGCAGTCACGTTATTGCTGAAACTGAAGCCATCAGGCTTGGCAGCAACTGGAGCGGCCGCAGGCGCACCAAACTTGAACGGCGTTGACTCTTTGCTCACGGAGAAGTTGAATGCCGGTTGCGGCGCATTTCCTCCGCCGCCAAAGATTTGAGCTGGGTCAACCGCGGCAGTTTGACCAAAACTGAAGCTAGTAGAGGCTGGTGCCTGTTGTTGTGCCGGGCCCGGAGTGGAACCAAATGAAAATCCACTGACAACATTTCCTGCGGATGGCTTGGGCGTGGTTTCTTTGGAGGAGAATGAAAACGCCGGCGTGGCCTCTTTAGTGTCGCTCTTGCCAAAGAGGCCAGAGCTGCTGGCAGGCTTTTGCTCCCCAAAAACAAACTTCGGTTCTGCTTTAGAGTTATCCGCTTGGCCAAAGGAGACTTTGGGTGTATCTTCAGTCTTAGATTGGCCGATCGCGAGCTTCGGAGCTTCAGTGTTTGCTTGACCGAATGAAAATTTGGGTGCTTCGTCCAGCTTATTTTCACCAGCCATTATAGTCTCCTTGGCCTTGCCGAAAGAGAAGGTTGGCTCCTGTGGCGTCTGGGGGTTTCCGTCTTTCAGAGAACCAAAAGAGAACTTCGGTGCCGCCTTTGGCTCGCCCAGAGATGCAGGGGGGTCCACATTTTCGGTCTTCGCTCCGAAAGAGAATTTAGGCACCGCAGTGCAATCTTTCTTTTCTCCAAACAGAAACTTGGGCGGTTCAGACAGGCCAAAGGAAAACTTGGGTACATCCACCTTTTTTTCTGCTTGACCAAAGGAAACAGATTTACCATCATCCTTCTTTTCGCCAAATGAAAATTTCGTGCTCGCAGTGGGCTTGGCACCAAAAAGGCCATCGCCAGGGTTTTTATTTGCACCCGAGGAAAACAAACCCGGCTGAGAAGAGTCTAAGCCAAATGCTGGAGCGGGAGCGGAATCGGTCTTCGCCCCTAACGAAAGCTTGGGAAGTTCCTTAGATTCCTTGCTACTGCTGAAAAGACCGGAAGATGATGCTGCGGGGAGAGAGGCTGAAGGGTTTTCTTCATTCAAGGTGCGCTTGCGTTTAGGTTCTGGTGTATCTTCCGATGGAGCCTCTTTGGAGTTAGAAGAAGAGTCTTTGCCTAAGGAAAATGCGGGCGCAGAGGACTTGGCTCCTCCAAAAGAGATTTTGGGGAGATTATCTTTATTGCCAAAAGAGAATTTATCAGTAGGTTCCTTGGCACCAAAAGAGATTTTAGGAGCAGGCTCCGTAACACCAAGAGAGATTTTAGGAGCAGGATCTTTAGCACCAAAAGAGATTTTAGGAGCAGGCTCTTTAGCACCGAAAGAAAAGGCTGGTTTGAGGTCCTTTTCGGTCGGTTCCACTTCGTTCTTCGCCTTCTCCGAATCACCAAAAAGCGGGGTGGATGATACGGGCGCGTTGTCTGCCGCCATAGATTTCACCACAAGATCGTCGTCATCTTTACGTTTCTGAAGGATCGAGCTGATCGCATTCAGTTCCGCATCAAAGTTGAAGCCCGAACTTGGACCCAAAGTCTTTTTGGCTGGAGCTGAGTGGTCTTTTAGCTTGATGATATTGGAAATGCGTTCGGTTTTCTCGAGATAGTCCTCGTCCACCGTGCCATCTTGCAGTTTCCCCAACCGGATGCTTTCGTCCAAACCCGCACGTTGGCCCACAGATTTGCGACGTTTCGTGAGCAAGTCCGAGGAGGCATCATCTGCAAATGTCTTTGTCTGCTGGTTTTCAGCCGGAGTGTTGAACTTGGGTTTACTGAGTTTTCCCAAGTATCCCCCCAACTCTTCCTCTGTGGAACCTTCTACCTCTTTTTTTGTTGGCTCGTAGTAGAAAAGCCCGGAAATTACACCGCGCTTGTTGCTGCGGCGGTTGCGCCTGTTGCGGAGCGCCATCTTCGTGCGCAAATTGGTGAATTTGAGACTGCGATCCAAGTAGTCCTTATCGTGAGTCTGAGTAGCCGAATCCACTCTGTTATCAGGCCTGACAACCGAGGTGGTCTCATCTGGGTTAACCATATACTTGAGTCTGTTTTGCAAGAACTCAGACGCCTCCATCGACTTTTTCAACTGCAATAAGTTGTAGCGTTCGCGAGGATCCAAATTGATGAATGGCGGTCTGACCAAATTGCCATCTTCGTCCTTGTAAAGAGGCGCAAACTCGTGCTCAATCACGATGGGAAGGTCATCGCCTAACTCCATATCCAACGGATTAGTCGGTAGCACCTGATTGCGAGGGAAAATGTTGGAGCTGGGAGATGCATCTTTGACTAAACCCAGGTACGGCGCCAGCAGTCTTGAACTGTCAAATTTGTCTGTCGGAGAAATCATTTCAGTTCTGGAATGCTCCAATCCACCATTCACCATTTGTCGTTCGGCTTCAAGCGTGTTTGTTAGCGCCTGGTATCCATTTATACCCACCGTGGAAGTTCTTGGAACAGACGTATTGAGCAGATGGATGTTTTCATGGACAGACAATCGCCGTTTTTGCGAGGTGAAGGCTGAAGGCAACTCGTCCGGGTTAAAGCTGGAGACCGGCTGAGCCTCAGCTGGAATAACAGAAGATTGGTCTGATTCCGACTTGGAAAAGACTCTTTTGAGGGAGGAGAGGAATCCCAATCCCAAAAACTTTCGCTTTTTGGTGTTCGGTTCGCAAACCTCTTGCAGACTGACAGAGCGTTTCATGGGTCCAATTAGCTAATGCAGAAGTCGGGTTTGGAGGGGTGTATTTTGTTGCGGTGATCAGAGTTGGTAGGAGCGGTTGGGTTTTTCGCGCGGGAAACACCCGTGCATTCTCATCGCAGCCGTTGCTGCACCCGCAATCGCCATATAATTCATAACTAAAATATTCTAAACCACTAAAAAAAATCTATCAATTATCGTCTGCAAACATATCGAATGTGGCTTTGGAGTGGAACGTGGAGCCTCCCGAAATTGTGTTCAAGTCAAGACTCGCGCCCGTACCGTCAAATACGTCTCCATCTTCGTCGTAGTATGCCCGTGCAGGGTTCTTAAGCCCCGCAA
The DNA here is from genome assembly GCA_030557995.1 of Clavispora vitiphila. Lineage (NCBI taxonomy): Eukaryota > Fungi > Ascomycota > Pichiomycetes > Serinales > Metschnikowiaceae > Clavispora > Clavispora vitiphila. The sequence continues at coordinate 248,300 of JANIJR010000014.1, forward strand.
TTGAATCATCACGATTCACCTTGTCGATTTCTTTGATGAGCTTGATCATGGAATTTTCGCCGTAGTTAACACCGTACAGTGCAAGTAACGGAATCACTCCCTGGACCCATGCATCAACGATACGGGCCCTCTGCTTCGTTCCAAGTCGCGAGATTGGAAACTCACCCTTTTTGATGAAGGCAACAATGTCCACTATTATGTGGTGCTTGCTGAACACTGTGTTGACAATCAAAGGAACCAATGCAGAGAGATTGCGGCTTCTCTTGGCCTCACAGACCACAACGGTATAGTCCGAGCACCGGAACAAACATGAGCCGTTGCGGTACATGTCCGGGTGGCACGATTCTATGGTCAACTCAATATCGATCGGGAAATGGTGGAGTCCCATCACCTCGAATGTATCTGAAATTTTTCCCAACACAAAGAGTGGCTGGAAAGTCGTAAGCTCTTCGTCGTTACGGTTCGAGGCGCCCGAGTTCTTCGAGATACAAATATTGTGGAGGAACCCAAGGTCTCCAGTTCGTAAGTAAGTCATGTCGGGGTTACCGTCAACAATTTTACCCTGGAACTGGGTCTTGACAAAATTATCTACTGGTCCTTTAGGGCCATTGGTGAAGGAGTTCACATTCGCCTCAGACCAGACCCAAATCTCCCCGAACTCGCCTTCCCGGCACACTTTGCAAGTTTCTGGATTCACAATGGCAATCTCAGTACAAACAGGAACCATTCCTGAATCTTGCACTCTCAACGCGTTTGGGTACTCCGCCTGGTTCACAATAGAAACATATCCTTGTCTCAATGCAACAGGATCTAAAAAGAGATCCACAGGCGCCACAGCCATATACGACCTAGTGGAGATAATTGGATTGAAGCAGTGGTTGTACACAGCTGACATGGATGCAGCACCAAGTTTTGTAGGCTGGAAAACCTTGGCGATTTTGCGTAGAAGATCAATTTCAATTCTTCCTTCTGTGCTGATCATCATGTTTTTCAATCGAGAAAGATCAAAACCCTTGGGAGTAAACTTTGTTACCGAGTATTTCAACATTTGCTCGGTCACAAAAACATCCTTAACTTTGTGCTTAACGAGCGACATGAAGAATGCCAAAGGATTCTCAGCAAAGTAAACAGGAGAACTCAAGTATGTAGTTGTGCCCAAGTAAACTCCTAGTAATGCGGCTTGAACAAAACCGATCCCTGAAGCATGACGCACGCAACCAACAATAGAAGATTTAGAGGAAAGATTGCATGTTTCCTTGAAAACTTTACAAATGCGCATGATATTATCGTGGCTCAATGCTGCTCCCACTCTGTAATGGTCCGAGGTGAAGTTCAACCAGATTAAACTGATTCTATTGGGGTCTCTGAAGTTCGCGGCAGCCTGATACTTTGTAATTTTGGATAAAAGGCTAGCCACATTTAAGACTTTTGAGAGCTTGGATGTGTTTTTGAGGCGAAGAGGTCTAGGTCTTCGGGAATTGATTTTCTTGAATGCATCTGCAACTGGCCCATTTTTCATGAATCGCTCCATTTCGTCATTGACAAAGACGTCGGAAACGTCAAAGTCCTTGGTCACGCCCACAAAAGCAGGGAAATCCTCGCCTATTCTGTTGGAGTCGAACGGGAGCATTGGAATAGGGATGACGCCACACATCAAACAGGCATACAATGCAATAACAAACTCTTCGGATAACGAGTACATTAAGATGACGTATTGGCCCAGTCTAATGTTGGCCTTTTCGATCAAATAGTAGCAAACAGCGTACACCCTGAGTTCAAATTTTTTCCACGTGAGCGGTTTGGAGGAGCCTTTGGCGCTTGTGTCGATGTTCTGGAACGCCACCGAGTCACCAGAGCTGGCAACGCGGAACTTCAAAATGTCAAGAATCGACTTGAAGTCAGTGAGCGGGGCGCCGGTTTTGTCGTCGAAGGATTTCGGTCTGTAGTCAAGCGTTGAAATTTGCTGTGGGAACCGCGCGAGCGAGGTGCTCCGGAGCTGCGATGCATAGGGGGACCAGATTCCGCCGATGATATCTTCACCGTATGGAATCACACTGACAGACTGACGAACAAAAAACTTGACAAACTCTGACTTGAGCGTGCCCTCCAAAAATTTTTTCTTGCAGAGCATATTTGCAATTTCCAAGCCTCCACTGCGCATGATTTTCGGTAACGAATCACAATCCACCACCAGAACACAAAAGAGCCGTAGGTGATGGTGTCTGTTCAAGGTGTCGAAGCACTTTTGGGCAATGGCGTTCAACACGGCCTCGTTCAACGGTACCGAGCTATAGTCAAATTTTTTTCCCGACTTGGAGACTCCGCTGCCCGGGCTTGGGTCGTCGACGATGACTTTGCGGAGCACTTCCGCCTCCACAATCGCCACCGGCAAATGCTCGTTGCCGATGAAGACGTCAAAAATGGTACAGTCATGTACTTGTCTAACCTCGCTCGCCAACGTGGTGAGAAGGTGCGACAGGTAGTGGTAGCGGGTGCTGCCGTCCACCAACTCCTTGTTGAGCGACTTGTAGAGTTTTTTATCAACCCAGCTGATACGCTGGCGAATGCGATCTTCGTAGAGGCCTAGGACGTACACCTTGCCCTCGTGGGTGAAGCCCAAGAGGCCCGTGCGGAGAAAGTCCTGATCCAAGGTGCCGTTTGCGTCGCGGCACTTGGCATGAAAGATCTGACGGGACTCCTTCTTGAGGCCGTAGAAACCGCCAGAAAAGCAGGGGCTGTCGATCCAGATCTCACCCAACTCTCCTTTGAGCACGAGCGTGGCCAGCTCCGGGTTTACCACCGCCAAGGTAGCATCGGGTAACGGGTAGCCAAACGCGTCCACACGGAGGGTTTCTGCAGAGGGCTCGTCTGAGTCGGGCACAGCGTCGATCACGCGCACCTTGTTGCGGGCCAACTCCTCCTTGTCGATCAAAATGGACGAGATGTCGTTGTTGGGAGCAAAGTTGTCAGGCCCCAAGTTCTCAGTGCCGCCGATCCAATCGCGCATAGACACCACCATGCCGCCGTATTCGCTCAACGTGAGCATGGGAATGATGGCATTATACACATTGCGGCAGCCCAACGGCTTGAGGTAGCGGTCGGTGAGAATCTCCACAAACTCCCCGTCCACGGTGAGCGTGTTGATCAACACCCAGTTGACGGTGGAAAAGTCCACCCGCTGGGTCTTGGAGAAGTACCGCGTGGCGTTGGGCGCCAGCTGGTAGTCGTAGGCCACGCGCTTCAACCCAATGAAGTCTGCCAACACGAGATTGGCCCGGGTGCGCAGAATGATGTGGGCGTGGAGGCCCTGCACCTCCATCACTTTGGGCGGTGCCCACACGAGCATGTTGCCCAGGTACACGGTGAACATGATTCCCACAATGAGGCCGATGGCCATGCGCACGTCTACCGTGGCCAAAAACACCAAGTGTTTGCGAGAAGTGGGACGTTGGGTGAGCCTGGCGCCGGCTTCGGGCAAGCTCAGAAGCGTCATGGACAAGCAGTTCATCTGGTGGAGCAAGGTGCGGTGGCTGACGGCGATTCCGCGCAACTCACCCACGGGCGACCGGGAAAACTCCACGTACGCCAAGTCGTTCTTGCCCTGCAGCTCGCGCTTGTGGCGGGCGAACACGCTGTCGTGTTCCAGTGGGCGGGCGGAGCCCAAGTCGGAGGTGCGGAGCCGCGCCAACTTGGACGGCCACACAAACGAGTGGTTGACGGCCGCGATCTTGTCGAGCTCCTTGTGCATCGACTCAGACATGAGCACGAGAGGCGTGGAGGTGACGGAGATGATGTCGAGCATTTCCGGGAGCAGGATGTCCAGGTGGATGGGGATGGCCGCCACGTTGGCGAGAAAACACCCGAAAAGCGCCACGGCAAACTCGCACACCTCCAGCTCCTTGTAGAGCAACGCCACCGCGTCGTTCGGCTTTGTGCCGCCGCGGTGGCGGATCTCGTGCGCCACGCGCACCGCCTTCATTAGCAACTTCTCCCACGTCATCGACTGCGCTTCCTTGCCGCGCGAGTCTAGCGCGAGAAACGCCGTATCTGTTTTGGCCAGGGCAGCACGGTCGCGAAGCAACCCCACTAGGCTGTGCTTGGCGAAAGAGGCAAAGTCCGGCAGTTTGCGCGGCAGCAACGGTGTTTCGAGCGCCGCGGCCGAGAGCCGGGCGTGGGTTTGGTGCAGCTGGTGGAGCCGTTGCACCAGGCGCATGATTTCCTCGCGCCGGTTGATGTACGTCCACTGGTCGATGGTGTGGTTGTTGAAGTCCAGTTCGAGCTTCTGGAGAAGAAGCGCCATGTCGGGCGGGATGTCGTCTAGGTACGCGGACGGGTCTTTAGCAATGCCCATGCCCTCTAGCGGCAAGCCGATGCTCATGGAGATGCGGGGCGTGGAGTATGGAGTGAGAAGGAGGGAAAAGGAAGAGCGGTGGTTGCAGGATCCGAAGAGAGGAGTGGGCCGAGGGGTAGAACCAAAGCGGCAAGAGGAGGGAATATGTGGTGTAGGTGTAGGTGACCGATGATTTTCGCCCGGTATGGGGTAAGTGCGAATGCGCGATTCCAGACTGCTGTGCTGGTTTTTCTTTGCATCATGTTGTCTCCAGGATTGAGGGGAGGCCGAGTCGCCGTGTGGAGGGGGGTACGGGACGGGCAGATAAGGGTTGATGGGCTGTGGGTTGTGGGTAGATGCTATGGGGTACAGGTAGATGCTATGGGGTACAGGCAGATCCTATGAGGTGCAAGTAATACTATGAGGTACAAGTAATACTATGAGGTACAAGTAATACTATGAGGTACAAAAGATACTACGAGGTACAAGTAATACTATGAGGTACAGGCAGATCCTATGGGGCACAAAAGATACTACGAGGTACAAGTAATACTATGAGGTACAAGTACATACTATGAGGCACAAAAGATACTACGAGGTACAAGTAATACTATGAGGTACAACTAATACTATGAGGTACAAGTACATACTTTGAGGCACAAAAGATACTACGAGGTACAAGTAATACTATGAGGTACAAGTAATACTATGAGGTACAAGTACGTACTATGAGGCACAAAAGATACTACGAGGCACAAGTACATACTATGAGCTGCAGGCAGATCCTATGAGGCACAAAAGATACTACGAGGCACAAATAGATAGTAAGAGACACAGGCAGATCCTATGAGCTACAAGTGATACTATGAGCTACAAGTGATACTATGAGAAACAAGTGATACTGAGCAAGGGATACTAAAAGGTCACACGACACCGCTAAGAGTAAGCGACGGAAGATGGACGACTCGCGATGCTGCCGCTTGCTCCAGTGCCAGGTGCCTACGTGGCTTCTACGTCAACCTATCGTAGTGGCCCAGATCCCGGGTTTTCAAAGTGTATGGAGCATGGCCCATCGCCACCTGACACTTCAATCACTGTCCTTGTCACCTCCGATCACTTCTCCCTCATTCTACTGATGCTTCCTGCGCCTCGCTCTCATAATCATATCAATATATTACATAAACATCGCAGACGTCTCTATCCACTTCTCACAGTCTTCTCGGGTCCCCTGGCCCCATTCACTCGTAAGCCACACCTGGCCCCATATACACCAACTCTTTCGGTACCGGAATTCCTTTTGCTTCGCATATCGATACCAACTTTTGGTTTTCCTCCTTCAACAGCTCGATGTAGTCTGCAGACTTCGTGAGGATGTTGAGTTCCGATCGACTTTCCTGGTCGGTTAAAGTCGGTGTGAGTTGCACAATCCGGTCAAACTCCGACCGAATGTTTTCCCTTCGTTTTTGCTCCGACGCGATGTGGTGAGCCTGGTTGTTAGTAGCAAGAAATCCCTAGAGAAATATCCCACTCACTTTTTTTTGTTCCTCGGACAACGAAGATTTGCTTTTCTTATCAGACATATGTGGCTCTTGACGCGGTGACTACTCCGGTCGCTACTGTGCGTGGATTGCGGGGATATATTGTGCGTGGCACGACCTGTTCTATACTTGCCTTACGGGACCCACTCGTCGTAGTCGGCTGCAATTTGCAGGGCTGTCGTTGGAGGTCGATTAGATATGGCGCAGAGCACAATTTACAAAAAAAAATCTCCCGGGGGTGAGTCGAACACCCGATCTCAAGATAACAATTTCAATTACAGTCTCGCGCCTTAGCCAGCTTGGCCACCGAGAGGATTTATGAGAATACCCTTAAAAAACCACACCTAGTTGAGTCGTGAATTATTCCTTCAATCGCCTGATTTTCCTCCTCGCCGTATGGCTCACAAATTTGATTGGTTCACTTTCTATGTACTCATGCAAACTACAGGTATCTGGAGTTTTGATTATTCACTATTTCGTAAAATTGTTCCGCACCTTTGTTCTCGGTGCGCATGTCTCCACCAAGTCAGTTAATCAGGATATTTCCTCTGCTTTGCGTTTCTGTCCGTAACCTGCATGATTCAAATGGTACTTATCATGACTAGTCTGACGCTTCTCTTTCCTCTCCACATTGGAGCAAACCGGGACTAGTTATACAACCTAGGGTGTATCCAACTTCGTACACTGTATCGTGTGTAGCCATCTTTGTCCAGTTGCCAAATGCAATTGCATATCCCTCTCGGCGAAGTTCAGGCTGTGCTGTGATGGTTCGTTGTGCCACGTTCTCTGCCTTGATACGGTTGGTTTTCGCTTGGATCTGTAGTGTACTGCCAGGATCCACCTCACAAAATGCTTTCTGGGTAGTGACATCGGTGTGCAGAAACGTTGTTTTGAATTTAACATGGGATTCAAGAAGTGCAAAATGGACCTTGAGCGCTTGTGCCCTCGACTCCCAGATTGTGATTGCTTTCACTACTGTGGTGGGAGTTTCTGAATGGGAGTTGTCCATGCATGGACTAACAGGAGTCCATTTGTTTGGCAAGTAAGTGATTTCTACCTCTGAAAAATCACTTTGGATGAACACGTTGGGTTTGGGAACAATCGGAACCTCCGAGTTGGCGTCCGTAGCGTGGGCCGCCCAGTCCATAATGGTTTGGGGCATAATTACTGTAGAATCGTTTTTCACCTTGATGACCCCTCCAGTTTCAAGGAGCCAAGGTGTTAGGTGCTCAACCGACTGGATTTCGTGCCACGTGAAATCATCGTATGTGACAGGCGTGAGGGCAAGTGTAGACGACACAAGTGATAAAACCACTAGTACGCGGTGTGCAAACCTAACGAACATTTCAATTGTCTTTGAAGCAAAAAAGAATCAATAGTCAAGTCAATAAGTCAGCCTATAGCCAAGACTAAGTTTTTTTTTTTTGTCCTTTTGTCCAGGGAGTTTCAAAGCTTGGGAGCATGTTTCCTTTATTGCGAACTTTTGTGGTCTTGGCCGATCACCATCGGAACCTATTTCTTCTGTGCGTCATGCGATTAGACTTTTCCCAGCACTTTTTCGGCACGCCCACTTGACTGGGACTCTGTCTTTCTCCACTATATTTCTCTACTTTATTTCTCTCTTATACTCCTCGAGCACATTTCTCTCATTGCTCTGACCTCTCCGCATACATTGCGCAATTTGCACCCACCGGTTCCCTTGGTGTACGGGTGTTCCTTGCCGCGAGACAAAAGAAAAAAAAACTCAACAGAACATCAGGAACTACACCAAATGCCGTTCAGATTCCCGGTCAAATTCGAGCTTCCCAAGCACTCGTACCTTAACAGCAGAGTCATCAAGGACCAATTCAAGCGTTTGCAATTCGCCGAACATGAGGTCACCAGAAAGGCGTTGAAATACATTGCGAGAAACACCGAGCTTCCCGCCAGAGCCCGTTTGGAGGCCCAGTTGCAACTTACGGCGATGCCCAAGTACACTTCTCCCACTCAAATCAAGGAGAGATGCGTTGCCTCGGGCCACGGACGTTCTGTGATCACTGATTTCAAGTTGAATAGAACTGCGTTCAGAGAGCGTGCACGTGCGGGTCAAATTCCAGGGGTTTCGAAGGCCTCTTGGTAATGTGTATATAGTGGACAGAGATGATGTAAATAGGAGCCAATAGAGCGGCGTACGGACTGGTTACGGACTGATTGTAGGTGCTGAGGAAGGCGGGACCTCGCAGGAGTCGGGAAGATCTTTTGGAGTTCTAGTGACGATGGACGCCGGGCTGTCGCCGAGTCGCTGAGTCGCCGAGTCGCTGAGTCGCCGAGTCGCTGAGTCGCCGAGTCGCTGAGTTGCAGAGTCGCTGAGTTACAGAGTCGCCGAGTCGCTGAGTTACAGAGTCGCGGAGTCACAGAGTCGCGGAGTCGCTGAGTCACAGAGTCGCCGAGTCGCTGAGTTACAGAGTCGCTGAGTTACAGAGCCACAGAGTCGCCGAGTCGCCGAGTCGCCGAGTCACAGAGCCACAGAGTCACAGAGTCACAGAGTCACAGAGCCACAGAGTCACAGAGCCATAGAGCCACAGAGTCACAGAGCCAATTGCAAAGTGACAGACGCGGAGCATTTGCATCTCTGCATTTGCTGGACGCTATCGGCCGTCACAGGGTTGGCGTGTGACGTACAGTCCAGGCGCAGAACATGCCGCGTGGTTACATTCCCGTGGTTGGGACGAGAGCCCTGTTGCAGCGTCATCATTACAGGTTGGACGCACAGAAGCGACCGAAGACCACAAACGGGGCCACAGGCCACAGCACGCTCGAGCCGCGGGAAAAGCAATGCGAAATGCAGCAGATGCCGCCCGACGTACCGACCCCAGGAAAACTTTCCTACTCTGTCGGGGTCCCGCGGGTCGTGCGAGGATCGCGCCAACCCCTCTCTGGCTCGGAGTCGGCTGTTTCAGCGTATACAGTAGGTTCTGACCGGAGAATGCGGGGAAGATCACAATGGGGCTGTGGAGTGGTGTAGGTGTAGTGGTGGAGTGGTGTAGGGTATAGTAGAGTGTTAGTGCAGTAGTGTAGTGTAGTAGTGTAGAGTAATGTAGTAGTGTAGAGTAATGTAGTAGAGTAGTAGTGTAGAGTAGTAGTGTAGAGTAGTAAAGTAGTAGAGTAGTAGAGTAGTGGAGTAGTAGAGTAGTAGAGTAATAGAGTAGTAAAGTAGTAGAGTAGTAAAGTAGTAGAGGAGAGTAGTAGAGTAGTAAAGTAGTAGAGGAGAGTAGTAGAGTAGTAGAGGAGAGTCGCAAACAGTCGCAACAGCAGTGCAGGCGCAGCAAAGTCTCGTCGTGGTGGATAGATCGCGCGGCCTGTGCGGGGCAGTTACCAGAAGTTGGGCGGCTTTCGTTCGAAGCTCAACTCCGCCAGAAGCTCAACTCCGCCAGAACCTCTACTCCGCCAGAAGCAGCAGCGCTCGCGCCATCTCAACCGCGCACAGTGGATCGTGACCGCGCACGGTGGCGTGCACACCGAACGTGCAATTAGACCCATGTGGCGCCGGCGGCCGCGCGAAATGCCGTGCAACGGTTTCCTGCACTGGCTCGGGGTAAATTGCTTACTCCGTCGGAGGGTTGGGTAAAACCACAGGAGGTGCCGGAATCACCGGTGCAGTTGGGTCGTCTGTTCCTGTTGCTCGTTTTCTTCCCCTACGACCGCCACTGGCTCTACTGCTTTTCTCTCTACCGCGCACCACACCCAACTGTGGAGTAACTGTGGAGTAACTGTGGAGCAGCGCAACCCATCTCCGATCGACCAACCACATCTCCGATCGACCAACCACATCACCCGCTCGCCAACGGCTCGCGGCTCGACACCAACAGCACCCAAACGTGTCTCCACGCCCATGATGATGCTTGCGCAGCGCAAAGACTCCAAGCCGGCCCGGTTCAACTTGGGCGGGCTCATCAAACGGAAAATGTCGTGGAAACGCACCCTCGACGTGGCTCTGTCGCCGGACCCGCCGGTGGTGCCGCTTCTGCCTCCGGAATCCCACTCCGGCTTCTCCCCCTACAACTGCTTCACCACCGAGTGCGTCTCGTTGCTGAACAGCGACATGACGCTGCACCACACGGTGGAGGAGGAGCCCGCCCCGCTCCTAGACGAGGAACCCGCCCACGACTACGGTGCCGGCGGCTACTTCCGCGTCCACGTGGGCGATGTGCTCGGGAAGTACACGGTGGTGAGGAAATTGGGGTGGGGCCATTTTCTGACGGTGTGGCTCGCGCAAGACCAAGACCAGTACGTGGCGATCAAGGTGGTCCGGCTGGGCAAGAGCTACGCGGACGCGGCCAGGGACGAGATCCGGATGCTCCGCCAGCTCCAGGACGAGGACTGCAGTGACTGCAACTACACCACCACTACCTCCGGCAACTCCCGCTCCTCCGTTTCGTCCTTGTCTCTGCTGACTCGGTTGGTGCGGCTTCTTGACAGCTTTGACATTGCCGGCCCGCACGGTGCTCACGTGGCCATGGTGTTCGAGGCCATGGGCGAAAACCTCTTGCAGCATTCTCAGGCCCACAAGAGTGCCTCCGGAAGATCACTTCCTTTGACCACGGTGCGGGCAATGACTCAACAGGTGCTAGAGGCGTTGCATTACATGCATCTGAGAGGAATAGTCCACACCGACATCAAGCCGGAGAATGTGGTGCTTCTTCCAGACCCTCGCTCTTTTCACTCTGCTCACGCAGTGCTCCGCTCGTCTTTGTCTCGCTCTGACCTCCAGTCACACTCCCACCTCCACCCTCACACCAGCCCGAAACTCCTTCGCCACAGCGCCCACCACAGCGCCCACCACAGCGCCCACCACAGCGCCCACCACAGCGCCCACCACAGCGCCCACCACAGCGCCCACCACAGCGCCCACCACAGCGCCCACCACAGCGCCCACCACAGCACCCACCACAACTCCTTGCACGGCCCCGTGCTACCCTCGCAGCCTCTTGTTCTGGCCGAAAACTCCGTTTCTGTCAAGGTGGTGGACTTGGGCAATTCGACTCCGACTCGCCGCCACTTCTCGCCCCATATCCAGACACGGCAGTACCGTGCGCCCGAAGTGATACTCGGCCACGAGTGGGGCGCGCTGGCGGATGTGTGGCTG